>JAACJT020000040.1:716339-740746 GCA_009936485.2 Gymnarchus niloticus | reverse complement strand
GGGCCCGGGACTATGTAAAGCGCTTTGTGACCACGCTCCGTGTTAAAAGCGCTATATAAATAAAATTGAATTGAATTATAGTCAAACAATTTAAACTGCCCGGGCAGTCAACCTAAAAACCTAAAACCTTGAACAAACACAAGGGGACAGAAAAATGTACAGAATGTCAACTTTATTTCACTCATACAAAATAAAAAGAAAAATGTTAAAAGTTTACAATACAGCACTTTGCTGCCTTTCTAAACACTGAGATGGGACACAAAAATGAGCTTTTTCCAACACTGGCCCTCATTTGTCATCCACATTTCCTCACTAAATACATTAAAACAATTTAAAAGAAAAACATACATTTTATATTAAAGGTCAAAGTTGGAGGGGAAAACCAAACTAAGATAATAGTTTATTAAATCTTGCAAAACAAAGAGCCTGATTTTGGCCATTAATTAAACACAACATAAACAGTTTAAAAAAAGTCAAAAGTGAATATCCGTATTAAATTCCCTTTTTTCCCCCACATTAACATAGTAATGACCCCAAAACTTGGATACACGTAGATTGCAGTGCAATGAAAGATGTCAGGCATCATAGTTGTTTCATGTCAATGCTCCTAGCGCTTCATTGACAAGAGAACAGGACACATACAGAAAAGTGAACGGGTCCAGTACAGAACTGCGAGGGAGGAGGAGTCCGTTTAAACAAAGCAGGATACATGGTGAGAGATTACATGTTAACCTGGGCTTGAAAAGCCCAACGTCAATGCTACCGTTTCCCTTTGGAGCAGGAAGTGACGCTGCATTTACAGTCCATGTAACAGGACACACCACTGTGGGATGAATGAAACCTCTTAGGTTGCTTTGGGGATGCTGATTCACTATGCTGCTTTTAAAAGTAACAACAGAAAAGGCAGAGATCCTGCGGAGAAGGGCGATTTCACGCCACTTGTGCAATTTTGGGGGACATCGGTTTATGACGCGTGGAATCCGTGCTTATGAGACGGTTATGGTGAAATACTGTAGGTGTTTCACATACATTGCACAGATGACAGACTCCTCATATTCACATGACAATCGACTCCAGAGTAAAACAGAAACCACGGAAACGACTGTGTGACACGACTAAAAATTAAATAAAAGGGGAACCTCTGGAGCAGCAACACCAGTCATTTGCTATCTACAATTAAAACCCCCTCCCCAGCTGCGTTGTGTCAGAAGTGTCAGAATCAGAACACGTCTGTGGAAGCCGGCATGCCCCCACCCTCAACATTTATCATCGCTGTATGTAGCTTAATCACTTTGTCCCTCTTTACCTGCGGCTACATAGACCCGTGCCAAAACCTCCTGTAGCACCTTTTGCTAATCTCTAAAAGAAATTATTCCAATAGTCCAAATATTCTTAAGAATCTGAAATAAAAAGTGTTTGTGCTCTTGTCTATTAAAAAAAAAAAAAAAAAATCTGAAAGACGACTTGAAAACGTTGACAAGTACGTTCTGGCTCGAGTCAAACGACAGCCGGTGAACTTTCAGACGTAACTAAACACTGAGCTCATTTGCCGGAGTGCAATTTTCCTTTCAACGTTGTCCACAAGAGAGCCCTGAAGTTCACCACCTCGGCTAGAGCCCATTTAACACCATGACAGGTGTTCCGGTGGAAAACAGGGGCCATCCAGAAGGAAAGTTTACCAAAACAAACAAACAAACAGCATTGCCTCTGTACTAAAAAAAGAGAATGGTAAAACACATAATATACAAACTGTTACCCATGTCGCCGATGTCAAAGCTTTCTGAAGGTCCCCTTACAGAAAGTCTAGTTTCAGAGTCCTCCCTTACTTCTTCCCAACCCAAGAGAAATAAAACAAAATCTAAAAACTAAAAAATGGTGGAGCTAGGAGTCATAATCTTCATCGTCTTCATCGTTGTCGTGTGGAGTTGGGGCCGCTGGAGGGTGGGCGGAACTCAGCAGCGAGGGTGACGGGACAAAGGAACCAAGGGGGACACCCAGGGCTCCTGGAGCACATGGCTGGAGGTACTGGGGGGCCATTTTCAGGCTGCAATGAGCAAAAGCAAGCGTGCTCATCTCCGCTGGACCTGAAGCACATCCGGCTGCGTTCCTGGCTTCCCAGAGGCTACTTACCCCTGGAATTGAGCAGCAGCCTGCAAATTGGTACTCGAGCGAGAGCCATCCTCCTCCTCATCCGTCTCGCTGTCTTCCGAGTCCTCCTGCAGCAGAAAGGCTGGGAATCACGTCTCTGCTCGCCACATTTAACAGCCACTCACTTCACACTGGGACCCAATGCTGTGCTCATAACCGGCTGAGCCCTGTGTGCTCATGCGGAAAACCTAGAGAACTCGGAGAACAGCGGGCTGAACAACCACCTCCTGCTCGGACTCCGTCCCTGACTGCTTTTTATCTTTTCCTTTAGCGCCAGAACCTCCATTCTTCCTCCCAGATCCTGGCTTTCGACCTCTGTTGGTAGAACAGCAAAAAAGAGAGGTATAGGCATCTCGTGGCCAAATTTGGCATTGCTGGGACTTACGGTCTGGGCATTGTGTTTCAGGGATGAATTAGAATAATAATAATGAAATATAACTGCAAGTGGTTGTGAGCGGGTTCAAGCACACATACCAACAGGGACACCATGCACCACTGACCAAAGCCAAAAGCAACTTTGACTGTCAAGCAACTGCCTGTTCCAACAGTGCCTACATGGCCTGCAGTAGAGCAGATGCAGTGATAACATCCATTGGCAATTGAGGTCACAGCCGCTTGAGGCGTGGCTTGTGGATGCCTCCAATGCAGGTAGTGTTGATTAGGAGGTTGACGCAAGCAGTGCTGGATTGGTCAGAATGAGCAGAAGCATGCAGTACTGCCATAGACAGGTATGGGGTTAAGCACTTTGAGCAGGGCCTGTGACCATGCCAAATGGCATAAGTGGGAATTTTGGGATAATTACTGACCAGCTGCGTCTGCTGACTACAATGATACCAAATATGAACAGATTGGACGAAAATCCTTGAACTAGTAGGCAAGCCGAATTGGGCAAATTTTGCAAATCTGCCAAACAACTGGGCGTGAACTACTGAATTCTGATTGGCTGTCCATGGAATTATGGAAAATTACCAGAGATTTTAAGTGTTTTGGAACCCATGATGTCACAATCGTGTTGCTCTGGAGACACTAATACAGGGGCTGTGGAGCCCCCTTTGGGGGCAACGGGCCCATTTTGGGTGGCTGAGTAGTGGGTGGGTATACGCATCTTGTGGCCAAATTAGGTGCTTGCTGAGACTTACAGGCTGGGCTAGCCATTGCATTTCAGGGAATAAATAATAATAATAATAATAATAATAATAATAAGAGAATCAGTACTAAAACAATAGCAGTTCCGCATGGAACGTGCTTGAACCCTAAAAATCCGGACTAAAACAACAGGGTTTGGCCCAGAATGTGCTTGAACCCTAACAACAATGGCCCATCCACTCATCTTCTAACAGCTTGGAGACCCTGGAGCCTGGAGTACACCCTGGACGCAGGACATCACCTGTGCTGGAGTTACCCTCCAGGAGCTCTGACCCCAGAGCCACAGCTACAGTGGGACCTCTCATAGTGCTCTGCCACCTTGAAATTCACACCCTAAATTTCTACTAAATACTGCGGCCATATAGTGTATGTCCTCATGCAAATATCACTGCGCTTTGCACCCCCGTTGTCACTATCAGCATCAGCACCTTATGATCTACAAATTAAGCACTAGATAGGATGCTGGTCTATTGTAGGGCACATAAACACAATGACACACTATGGACAATTCTCTAAATATCAATCATCCAAAACACCACCACTTACTGCAATGTTTTTGGGGGTGGGTATCTGCTTTAAGCTTTAGGAGTGTTAAAAGTAATCATCTCACATGACTGAAAGGACATAATCCATAACAATCTCGTAAACTCAAAATAAATACATATACATGATTTCTTCTTAGATTATTTACAAACCATTATTTAAAAATACACTAGCAATAACGTTGTGTACAATTGAATTGTATGCAAAGTGACATGTTTTAAATGAAATGGGTATTATTGTGTATGTTTGATTATGAAAACTATTTGATTGACCAATTAGTCTTAGTGCCAATTAGTCTGTATAATCAACATTCTACTGTAGTAATAATAATAATAAAAAAAACAACAACAACAACAACAACAACAATAATACAATGGGTATGTGCCCTGCGATGAACTGGGTATTCCCCTGCCTTGTAGGCCACTTCCTGGGGTAGACTGCACACTCACAACCCTGTAGTCCTGAATCAGCAGTTGGATGACGATTGGGTATGTATATACATAATCCTTAAGCAGACATGCATTACTTTCCCTTTAAAGACAAACGGGTTCCACAGCACACCACCATGGCTCTACGTCATGGCCTCACCTGCGTGACACCTTCTCCCCTCCTTCTGCGTGGTTGTCCTCGGCATCACCCTGCATGTCAGGCACAGCGGCCACCAAGTCCTTCAAGAAGTCGAACTGCTGCTCCAGTTCGATACACTGCTTTCTGAAAGGACAGCAAGTTGCTCAAAAGCAAGACATCAAAGTGGGCCCCTGCGCCGCCCCCCCAGGACCTCCGCTAATGGACAGGTGGGCGAGCCTTACAGGTGCGATGTGGTCATGGTCTTTGCGTTTCGAGACTGAGTGACCTGGCAGGCTTTCGTCAGCAGTGACTCCAGAAAGAGCTCTAGGGCACGGGCTGGAGTTCAGTCAAGGGAAGCCTTCAACAAAACTTCACAACACCATGACAGTAAATGCAACGTCTTTGTCAAGATGTGCTGCCAGGCATCTGTGCGTCTGCACAACGTCCTCTGCACTAATATCACAATGTTTACATCTATCCATGCGGGCTGCTGTCTACCATCATATAACATAGACTCGTTTTTTAAAAAAAAAATGACAGTAAAGGAGACTTCGCAATACGAGTTGGGGTGTTCACTTGAGAAGTATAAAAGTTAATTAAAGGATACAGATAATGACTGGAACAGCCGCCGCCACCTTACCTATCTCCTCATCCGTCTGCATGATCTTCTTTATCCTGGCCTACGGGAGATGGACGTTAACCACGTCAAGTACAATTTTGGCGGCTCCATGACATGAAAGGTACACCAACACAATACATCTGTTTCCTGAAGTTTGAAAATTCAATCAAAACGAAGGCGCTCCTGCTGTCTATGACTTGTTATATAAGGTAGCTGTGTTTACCCATCAAATGTTTTCACCTCACAGAGGTATTTCTAAAGGTCTGTTAACCACAAAATAAGAGCATTCGATACCAACCACTACACTTGGTACATAAGACCGCTAGATAAGCCCCACATCCGGCTGCAACGTTAAATTGAGCCCGGGGCTCGAGAACCCATTAGGCCCGACTGAGAAACACATCCACAAATCAACTATCATTAGTAAAATGAAGCAGTCCTTCACTCACCGGGGGGAACCTGGCGTTATACTTCTTTTTTTTACTTGGCATTTTGTTTCTTAAAAATAACAATAATTATTATTACTATAATAAAAACTCCCTCTACGGCTCTCGACGTTTTCTTTTAATAGCCCGTTCCCTTCTCGTACGGCCCGGTGTCTCCTCTCGGCCTGTTTCGGCCTGTTTCGGACAATCTCGGGTAGATTCGGACGCAATCGGGTATTGTCGAGCTGTCTCAGACCGTATCGGAATTCCGCGGGATCTCTTCGCTGCAGCAGGTGTAAATAGGGCCATCTAGATTATAGGGCGACCGGAGGATGGTCTGTGAGGCCGGGCTCGGGGTTCAGTTCCAGCAGACTATGGATTGTCTTTATAGCATTGCTTTATGTCCCGGAGATTAGAGCCGGTGTGGTATGGCCCCGCAACCGAATTATTTTTAGAACGGTCAGTGTTCTGTGCATTTAAATTGGTACAGTGTTGGCGCCGGACAATTCAATTCAGTTTTATTTATATAGCGCTTTTATCACGAAACACTGTCACAAAGCGCTTTAATTATTATTATTTTTTTTATCATAAATACTGTTTATTTTTTATTTTCTTATATGGAAGGTGGCCTGAGAAAAGTCAATGATAACTTGGCTTGATTCATAATACTCAATAGAAAACTGTTAAAAGCATTTGTTTCAAGCTATAGACTGTATTGAACAGAGTAAAAAATAAGCAACCTTTTAGGACTTTTGGTGGTTGCGTGTTAAGTTTATGTATTTTTGCACAGCTGTTGAAACTATTCAGCCTTACACACCAAAATCTGTTGCCTAGCAGCAGTTGTTAGATGCAATGTTAAAAGCCTACCTTTTACAGAACTCATAATCAATACATTACAAACAGAAGTAACTTATACACACATAACTTAATTCAAAAGTATTGTCCTGTAGTCCAAGTCGATTGGTGACATTCACTCCAATAGCAAAACTATAACAATTACCCAAACACTGTTCCCATCACCAGCAATTCTAGGTGGGTGATTCGTTTCTATACCCACTGTACATTGCATGCGTCAAAGGGGCTCCACCAAAGTATTCTTAAAAGTATTGATCACTACAAAACCCAGCCCATGTCACCTCCATTGATAATAAATCATGCCATGTGGTAATACTCTACATGTCCAACTGAGACTTAGTCAAAAACACGATTATCAGGGCATCAGCTCAGATCCCTGCAGGACTCCAGGGGAGGACATCAGCTCAGATCCCAGGGATCAAACGGAGCAGGCAGGAGCCACATTGGAGTGACATTAATGACCGGACACCCCCCTTCCCTCATACACACACAGTTGCACAAAACTCTCATCATAACCTTTGAAACCCCCTCCCCCCAAAATTCATTTCTGTGTACGCCCATCCTGCGTGGTGAAAACAGATCATGTAGCTACACTTCTTTAAAACGTATGTTTTCATCGGTTAATCCTCAGTTTTAATCGCACCAACTATCTAAAGAAAGGATCATTTAATTTAGGGTTCACAGAGAAAATATTTTGCCAAAATATTGCAGGGTTGCCAATTTTGGCCTGGTGGCTAGAGTGAGATTTTGCCTCCGTGCCACAGTTGTTAGTTAGCAGTCCTGAATAATATTGTGTTATCTCCCCCCACACAGTCATTAGGTCAGAGCTTCTTATGTGATCACATAGTATATTAGTCTTTTCATTTAGAGGGTCCCTGCTTCAAAATATAGCGAAATTCCTTAATGTAAAATTCCGATGGACGAGCCCAAATGACAGCCAGTTTTTAATTACAAGTTTCATTTGCAATAGAAAATGGACCGTTGTTTGCTTCACAGTGAACGATGCACATTCCCATTGCCATCTTTGTACAAAGTATGTACATTTTTTCAGATTGACGCGTCAATGTCTGCAGTGTCGCTGCGCCATGAAGGAAGCATAAAGAGGCCTGAGTACCACTGATCCCTCTAGATGCCTTGCTGTCACAGTACACAAAGTCACTTGCAGCTATTCAAATTAAAGATAACATTAAATACACAAACGAGTTAGGCAACAACCAAATATGCCTTTAAAAGAAATCCAAGTAATTTAAATACAGAAACTTCATTTTCGATAGATCTGGCCATATATGGCCTCTGTTAACAGTAATAAGAGACATTTCATTTTTTTTTTTTTTTTTTTTTTTTACTTTTCATTACTGATGCAGCTCGGACTTCGATCTCGTGACTTGCTGCACGTAGTAGTACAGTACTTGTTGATAAGTCTCAATTGTAAAACATTATTCAGTATAGTATTAAAAGACAACTGATTTCAATAAAAATGCAATTCATCTCGTCGTCTTTATTCCCTGGGACCCGACCTTACAAAACTCTAAGAATGTGTGCAGATGATAATTGGGTAATATTTGTTTTTTCTTAGAAGGCACAGTAATGTGCTCTGTTGCAACTTCAGCATAGACAATGGCAGTAAAAAAAAAAAAAATTTGAGTGAACTTATTTAAAGTGGGTTTCACTGACGTGCCTTGGTCCATTCTTCTTCCTTAACCATTCAAGCGCACTGCAGAGTGTCGGTGAGGCAGTAGTCTTTACTGAACAGGATGCGAGTTGACCATGTGACATATGTACAATTTAGACACTCCAGTCCACCTACACTGTATGGTTTTGTATTACGTTTGGAAACTAAGACCCAGAGAATGGATAAACTGACCATACACCACGGAGTAGGAATCAAACACACAACCTTGGCTAGGGGAGGCCACAGTGTGGTTCAATGTGATATACTTTATGTAATACATTCAAAATCATGTCATATACAAAAAATAAAATTTTGAACAGTAAAATGTGTGGAAAATCTGAGATGCGAAAATAACTAAACAAAGCTTAGAACTGCCAAACTGTAACCTTTCAAAACAAATTTATATATAAAGGCATTTCAGTTGATTTTAGAAAGGGACATTAAGTTTTCTTTAGAAGGAGAAAATGGCAAGCCCTTACATTTCAGATTGCATAGCTGAGATGGATGCTGAAGTATAAACTAGCTAAAATTCCACACAAATCAATGCTAGTAATGGGAACACATACTAAATTACTCATAAATTAGATTTAATCTAATTATACAAAATATTTCTCATACATTTGATTCGACAATGTGTAACGTAGTGAAAGTGCCAACAGCATCAAAATGACAAGTGACTAATGTCAGCTTAAGCGATCGCATCGGCCGTATAATGCTTCCACTGATATGACCTCTAACATCCACAGTAAGTCATTTCTACTTAGTTACAAAAAAAGTTTAGGAACAAATTCAGAGACTTTCCCCACTTGATTTTGTCCTTGATACATGGCATTAAGTGGCACTTACAAAGACACTTCCCTTTGCCATGTAATGAACGGGCCATATTTTGCATCCCTTTGGAAAGACAGTGGAGCACGCAGTGGTGTCATACGTTTCTGCCTGATCTTACCTGCTGAAGGTAGGCTGCTTGCATCTAATTACTGCCCTTCAAGACTTAACCTGGGTAAATAAAAACATGATCTCTCAGTCAATACAAATACAGCTTACTGAAATCAAATGTACTGCATAACGTCATTATGCTCAATTACTGCATGTCACTAGCAATAAATACATCATTCTAGTGCATCTACTGTATGTGCTTTCACCAAAACATTTCCCAATACATATACTGCAAAGTCAGAAGAGGGCCATTGAAATAATTCCTTTCAAAATATACACCTATTAAGAATATTGTTCTCTGCTGCTTGTTAACATTAAATCTGAACTTTTGTACAAGTCATTTCTGCAATCAATCTGGTCAGGGACTTGTCCATTTAAAATCTGTACAGAGCTACACATGACCTGGCTGATAACCAGACAATTCTTCATTTTTTTTTTTAATTCCTCTCCAGAATTACCTTTAGCATGAGACATGCCAATGCGGTTAACATTACCCATCTTGTTTATTTAGCATTAAAGAGGAAAATCCTTATTCACTGTCAGTATTTCATATCCTTCACTATTTTATATCCTTCCATATATCACACAGATGCATACATAACTAAGGCATCTATGCCAGGGTGCATCTGTGTTTTGTAGCAGAAAGTACTTTCAAATCAGTAATTCATGGAAAACAGCTACCTTTACAGCCATGTTCAATAAAAAGTTATCCAGTAAGGGTCCTCGTGATCCATGGAGTATAAGGTAGGGTACACCTTAGAAGGGTACTTAGACTGGCACTGGTTCAGGGCAATTTACAGCTAGTGAACTTGAAGTGCATGTCTCTGGACTGTAAGAGGAAACTACAGCACCAGGAACAATAGGAACAACATGGAAATCAAACCTGAAACCCCAGTTATGTGAGGCAACAAGGCTACTCACAAGCCAATGTGCCACCCTTTAATGGAATTCTAAAAGTTATGGCGTCAGACACCGTCCGCAAGAAAAGTGTAACAGCATGCCCACGGCCCATGAGAAAATCCTTCTTGTCAATCAGCTGCCTCTGCCACACTTGTACAGGGGAGCCCACAGAAGCTGCGCCCACAGCCAGACAAAGTGTCAGTAGTACCACCGCTCTCATGCCATTGGGTGTCAGAGCATGTAAGACGATTGCTTGGGTTTGGAGAGGAAAGGAGTGCAGCCAATGGTTTTTGCAAGATGGGTGGGCAGGGTGTGAATTAAGGGAATCTATGGGGGGTGTCCAGACATGAAGCCGGCTTGGTTGCTGCTCTGAAAAATGGACATGAGTCGGTCGTCATCCAGTGAGTTGAGCTCGTCCAGGTCTTCCAGCACAGGGAGGCTGGCTGGGGCTGTCTGCTCCATCATGCCTTCACTCTGCAGAAGGCAGATGATGCTGTTTGGGTAGTTCATCCACGGGCTACCAGCACCTGAAGGGTCGGACGACGAGGCCACTGCAGTCGTGCCAGACATTCCCGGCAGGTCCACCCCTTGCCCAGACCCATTCTCTGGAAGCCCAGCATGGCCCAGCAGAGCCTGGATGTCCTCAGAGTTGATGCTGTCCAGTGTGTCGACTGCCTGGACGTCAGAAAAGCTGTGGAACTCAGACAGATCCTCATCACACGGCCTGGGGTCTGCCCTGAAGCAGGGGTCTGGGAGGCCAGCCGGGACAGACCCTGAGGCCACCACCGCCTCCGGTCCTCCTGGCTTGCCATCCCTGCTTCCGAACAGCCCGTTAACCTTGGCGCCCAGGTCTTTTCCGGATGACAAGTCGGGAAAGGGGTAGTCATAGAGGTCTGACAGGTTGACGGTGGGGCAGTCCCGAGACCGCGATGCAGAGTCTAGGATGGAGCTCAACGGAGACGGCTTGGGGGGGGCAGAAAATTGCCAGGTGTTGGGGAGGGTAGTGGCGGCGGCCATGGTCGCCCCCTGTTTGCATGTGTTGAAGAGGAGCGGTGAAGAAGTGCCGAAGATGCTCTCAGGAAGGATGGAGGTTTCTGGCTTCAGCACTGAGAAGCAAGAAGTAAAAGTGGCTGAAACATACAGTTTCAAGTCTCATTCAGCAGTGACTGAACGCACTACCTGTACAAGTTAGCCAGCTCTTGGTGCCTGTAATACAGTCACTTCTGAAATAGCTGGGGAAAATTCACTCTGATGGTACAAGCTGACTTCAAACATGAGCATTCATCATGTCTTTTCTCTGCCCTTCCACCACTGGTGAAGTAAGCCAGTGACCTGTCCATTTACAGCCATCCTACCTGAAGCTACCTACAAGGCAGAGAAGCCAGGAACAAACAGACCGATTAGTGACATTTCACTTTAGCAGAAAGTCGGTCTGAAGAACCAATCAACCATATGAAGAGTTAAAACTGCTTACTTAAAGAATGTGCATTTACAAGTAGGGCGCAAAACTTGACAATCACTAATGCTAATATTACTCATTAAAAAAAAAAAAACTGTCACTTTACACAGGTAGCGTTTCAGACTTAATATGAAATGCGATTCTGTCGATGTCGGAAACATTCAGCCATTGAAGACACTGACATTTTCTTGTCTTCTCCCTGCATGACTGGCAGCCTTGAACTGCTAGTGCTTGCTTTACAAACCCAAGATTTCCCAGCAGCACCAAGGAGAGCTGAGGGATAGGAGCGATGAAATCACCCGAGAGCGCCTACCTGTCTGTGGTGTGGCAGCTGGGGGCTTAGACACTGTGACTGTCCTCTTGGCGGTGGTTATGGGCCGTCTCTCCGTGGGGGCGGGACCTGAGGGGTGAAGTCGTGGGGCGGTTTAGGACACCGCTGGCAGCTCCTGCACTACGACCCCCACAGCGGCCGGGTTTAAAGCACAGGACAACAGATCTAGCTCCCGGTGAGTGGGACACTCCCCGTAACACAAAGGAAGCGGGTGCTGAAGGTACGACTTCTACAGCAACGGCCGCACTCAGGGCAGGGTGTCGTGAGTATGCCTTTTACTGTGACGGCCAGGCTCAGGGCCTCGACATCACCCGACAAGGGGGACAATGTTCTAAATATACTAGTCTTTCTTCTCAGGCAGATTTTTGAAAAGGGGAAAGATCAAAGAACTACTACAGCAGAGCGTATCTGGCTTTCATCAAATATAAAATGTGCTTTTGTGCTGGAAATTAATGAAAACAACTGCCAACGATCAAACTTTTTGTGCCAGACACTGCAAGCACGGCATAAAAAAAAAAAGACACAGGTGAATATGGCCAAAAAAAAAAAAAAAAAGACTCCAGTGGAAAACTCTACTCAACCTGCCATACAACACACACACACACACACACACACACACACACACACACACACACACACACACACACACACACACACACACACACACACCTGGCAAGAGGGGTCCGAGCCTCAGGTTCTGAAACATGCCCTCTGTACGCTTCCTCTTCTCCATCAACCGGTACTCATCTGCACGGAAGGGACCAGGGACCATGGGTCAGACCAGCTTGCTATGGAGCTCGGGGCTTTCATCCAGAATCCTGAACCCCAAAGCTTTAGCCTTTAATTTCCATAATTACAACACATCCAGGATGCTAAATAGAAGCGACAAGACTGGATTTAATGTCCAAACCACTACAGGTGCTTCCTGTTAAGGGTGGTGACAACTCCTGTTATGGCACAGTATTTTCATTAAGAAAGCCACTGCTATTTTAAGGACTGGTCTGTTGAATGGTGATTTAAACCATTCACTGTCCAAAATGCATATTAGCGTGATTATTCTATTTAATAACTACTGAGTTTTGCTCAGTGTTCTGTTAATTTCTGTGCTGTTATTGATTGTTTGGTTATTTATCATCCTGTTTGCATTTCTGCTGGCTGCTGGGCACACACAAGAAAGAATTTGACTGTATGTACAGTATGTCAGGTGGTGGATATTTTCCTCAGGTTTAAAATAACATTTGTCCATTATGAGAAGGACAATACGTCTCCATTTAATCAGTAAGCATACACCCAGGAGACTAGCAGAGTGTATTTATAATGAAGAGTGCTTCAGCTGATGCGCTAACTGTTAACTCAGCACACGACATAAATAATGTCCAGTCCAAAAAGGTTCTGACCAGGTTCTGCTGGCAGGTACTGGAAGTCCATGGGCTCGCTGACCTCCCCGTCAGAAGGCCTCCGCAGCTGCATCTTCACCTGCACGGGTTCGGAAAGGCTGACGTCGCTGTAGGGGGGCGTGCGGAAGACAATGGCCACCTGCCGGTGCACGTCAGCCTGGGAGAAGGAGCCCTTGCCTTCCCAGGAATCTCGGAAGAAGCGCACCTCAATGTCCTCTGGACCCAGAAAGACCCAGGGTTAAGTGTACAAAAGGGGGGGAGGAGAAAAAAGAACCTGCAGTGCCACCTCCTGGACAAGCCGTTTTAACACCTTGGGAGTGGTTTTCATACCACTGATGTCACCGACTTAGAAGCTGTAAGCACATTATCAAACACTGCAATACCGGCACCAAAATTCCTCCCTAGATATCGATGGCTATATTATCACACCTAGTGTGTGATTCACAGACACATCAATTTCCTGATCCTTTGTTATTCCCAAATCCCTCCTTAAACGACCTCATTTTCAAAGTATTTTCTAAACATTTATAAGAAACTGCATAACATAACCAGTTAAGTCTGGCAATTATGTCCAGCTAGTGAGAGGCAGTCATATGGGTGTCACCTTTCTGGACTTTGTCACACAGCAGGAAGATCTCATCTCCACCCCTGCAGCTCCCCGAGTTCCGGTTCACTCGGCAGATCTTCAGCTCGGCCGTGTTCGGGGCCCCTGACAGAATGAAGGTTGGGGAGAGCCACCGGTTTCACACTCCGTCTGCAGAAACGGACAGCTGCCGAGGGCCAAATTCCACCGATTCTGACTCACTATTGTCATAGATGGGCTCAGACACCACAGGCTGCAGGGCATAATGCTCGCTGTTAGGCAAGGAGACCTGGAAGCACAGCCGCACCGTGTTCAGATCATACTCATCTGCCCAGATGTCGGCTTCCTTAACTGCTTGCAAAACAAAGACAGAGCGTTTAGAGACAGTATGAGGAAGAGGAAACCGAAGAGCTCAAGCTACAGATGAGGGTTGACTGTGTCTCAAAACACTCTTAAACCTACTGTTGAACGGGTTGTTGAAGGTCACCAGCCTGTAAGAAATTGCCTCCGCCACATCCTTCTTCTTGACGCACTGGATGCCCAAGTTCTGAAAGCTGAGGAGGCGGGACAGGGGTCACCACCATGGAGCTCAAAACAAGAGCTTCTGGGTACAACAAATTACAAATGTCACATTTACATTTATTTGCTGATGCTTTTGTCCAAAGCAACGCACAAGCGGGGAAAGTTTGGGGTCAGAGGGCAACATGAGCCAAGATCCAGTCAACGGGAGCTGGGGTTAAGGGCCACTGTGTCAGCCACACATTCCAAACCCACTGAGCAACACAGCACCTATACATTTAGGGTGTACACATGGTGTAAACGTTTTGTTATGATGAAAAACTAACCAACGTTCTCAACAACATTTTGTGACAAAAACTGAAGATTGTAAGAAGCGTTCAGCGTCTTTGCTTTAATGCGTCTGTAAATCACTGAAGCGGTTCAGTCGATCAGCAGCACGCCTGCAGAGAGACACGTCGTGGTTCGTACCTGTGCACGCGCCTCTCCTGCAGGTCAGCCTCGTAGTAACCGTGCTTGCAGTCCTTTCCCACCAGCTCATGTGGGTGGGGCTTGTACGGCATGTTCTTGGTGACCAGCGATATTCGCACACGGATGGGGCCATTATAATTGTGGATCTGAGTGTGGTAAAGCAAGGTGACTAATGTAGACAGCCTTTGGAAGCCTCATCTTCATCTTGCATTTAAAATATTTTAAAAAATACAACTGTTCATTGACATACAAACTGAAAGGGGGGGGGGAATCATAAAACAACTTTCTCAGTTGCTGCCAAAATAATTGGCACTCCTAGAAAGTCATAAAAGTAAAATACAACCAAGAGTATATTCCTGATCACGTTGTACATTTTTAAGCTCATCCGAGTGGTTAAGAACATGAGTTCAAGGCCAAATTCCCTTAGTCACCCACCACAACTGGAAAAACCCGAGAACATGATGCACAACAAGAAGTTGTTGAGTTGCACAAACCAGGAAATTGCTAAGAAAATAGCTAAAAGGTTGAAAATGGCATTTTCTATTATTAGAACAAAAATTCAGTTTAAAATAACTGGAGATGACAAGAACTGATCAATAAGAGCTGATGTGCCAATATTGACCCCATACACAGTGAGGACGATGGTTCCAATGATCACAGCTGGAGAAGTGCAGACAGAAATTAGGTCTTGGAGTCAAAGTCAGAACGTCTACATAACTACAATAAGACGCCACCTACATAAGACGCTTGGGAGGGTTGCTAGGAGGAAGGAAAAAAAATAAATAAATAAAAAAAACTCTGCCGACTCCTAAACAGCTAATTCAAGCCTCTACAGTTTCCTAAACATCATGGACTCCAAGTATCAACAGATTAGATCAAAACCTGACTTCCTCTGCCAGTAAGCTTAAGCTCCACCATGGTTGGATCTTCCAGCAGGAAAACCCAAAAGATGATTTTGTGATCACTAAACTAAGTTTCTGCCACAGCCATCTCAGTCCCCTGACCTAAACCCCACTGAAAACCAGCAGGGTAAGCTGAAGACAGGAGTCCACAAGCAAGGACCTCAAACTCTGAAGGATCTAGACAGGTTCTGTATGGAGGAATGGTCTCAGACCCCTTGCCATCCTGTATTCTACAAGCTCATTAAGCATTTTTGGGGAGCACTCATAGCTGTTACCTTATCAAAGGGGGGCTGCACAAATTATTAAATGAAGAGGCACAGATAACTGTAGAACACATATGAGAAAATTTGCTTTATGATCCTCTTTTCCCTTTGAAAGATTTCACTTAAATTAACAATTAAATTTTTAATGACAGTTCAAGAGGATAAGCAAAGGCTTTCACAATTCCCTTCACTTTTATTTACCATGGGTCCCAGTAATTCTGGAGGACACTGTAAGATGTCAAGTGCATCATGAGTACTCAGCCATCATGTCTGCACAATACTTGCATAGAAGAGAACATCTCGAGAGGTGCGTACCTTAATGGCAGGATGTGTCTTGGTGGTGTCATTGCTCTTCTCGCCCAGGATGCTGCCAGCTGAGCGCCCTTCGCATTTGTACCTGAAGCGCATGCCTCTCTGCTTTGGCTGCTCGATAATCTCTATGTATGGGGCCCCTGCTCGCATGTGCGTGCACGCACGCACACGCACACACACACACACACACAACGGTTATGCCTGGCCCATTCACCCAGCAAAGTGACTACCGTGACAGCCTTCTCTTTTAAACTGCAGGCGTTTCGGGGGTATAGCCAATAAGATCCTGTGCCATATATATTCCACACATTCAATTCCCGTAACTGCTTATCAACTCAGGGATCAGTAGGCCTGAAGTAATACAGGATGTGAGAGCACGCCATGGATGGGCATCCTGTCCATTACAGTCACATCCACTGTGAGGAGACACACCAGTTCACATCTCCAGACTGTGGGAGGGAGGCAAAGTACCCAGAGGAAGTCTCCACTGAAACAGGGCAGGGAACAGGACTCAGAACCAACTGTTCATGGGTCCGCTTACAGAGCTAACCGCTGCACCACCTACCCATCTAAAATAAATACAGAAAATGAGTCTGCATCCACTGAAATGGTGCCACCATTTTTCACGAAAACATACCAGATTAAAATGCTGATTTGTTCAATTGGAGGGCACCACAGTGATAACTGCCTTCAAATCACACATCGTTATCACTACTTCAGTATTAACTACTGTTCCCTGCTCACCAATCTCACACATTCGCTTGGCTAATACTCTGCAGCCAAAGCCCACACCCACCCATAGTTCGCATCAAATACAAATTGCAGTTTTCCTGCTGGCGGTCCCTTATTTGGCCATTGTATTAACAATGCCTGCCAGCATCCGTTTCCCTCAAGACTTAAAACGGCAGTAATGGTGACTGATTCACTCACCTACCGACAGTAATGAGTCTATTTTTAGAATACTAACATACAAGCTATCATTAAAGCTTTATGCATTGCTTCCCCACAGTTCAAAATCCAGTCCCCAAAAACACCACAAGTGTACTGGACACACAGTACAGTCTACTCACCTTTGTTAGCGGTCCAATTAAATAAACCTGCAACAAAAAAAAACATCCATTACCATTCCAGAAGTCATTACATTGGGTGACAACATATTTAACAGTCCACTGCATCTGCAATAAATCTGTTCATACATACCACAGAATTACAAAGGAGAAATTCAACATGACAATGTATACCAGTCTAGTCACCAGAAATTGACTAGTAATGTTTACTTGCTGTTTTGTAATCAGTAAATTTTTCACCCCTTAAATAGAAATGGGGTGACCTTAACCATAATCAAAGACTCAACAATAACCAACATTTAGCTCAACTCTAAACGTTTATTTGGGCAAGTCACCCACATCATAAGTAGCTCTTTATATAGCCACTGCTGTTAAATCTTCCGTGGTTGAATCAACACTGGGAAATGTCTCAGGTGCTGGGAACAATGAGTCCAGCTGACTAGTTAAAAGATCAAACTCCTGGGTTATTGTAAATGGCTGAGCCATTCTGATAAGGGCCAGTCCACAGAGATTGACATAACAGTGGAAGCTTTAAAAAGTAAATTAAGCTCTCCCACCTGGAGAGGGGTTTGAACCTACAAAGATCTTGGGCCATTTGATTGCAAGGCCAAACCCTTAGCTCCAAGATGGGTATCGGGTTATGAACGCTTTGGTTTAAACACATCACTGTACAGGCCCATCAGAGGTCTCGTAATCGATCACAGGTTGTTTTTCATCCACAAGCCCTGTGGGCTCTAAACTTCTCGCGTCTACAAACATCTGCTTTAGTGACCGGGTGAATTAAGATGTCCAACCGCTCCATAAACACAACAGGGTGGATGGATTTCCCATTTGCATGACGTAGCTCACTGTCGATTCAGCGAGACAGCGTCTGCTGGTTTTCTGACAAGCAAAGCATGTAAATCAAGCGTATTGGTGATCAGATGTCACAATACTAAAATTAGACATTCCGGTAAATACTACGAAGGGTAGACATTCCCATGATATAGATGCTCAAAAAGATCTTTAACCCCAATGACATGCAAACAAAAAGAGTATCGATGCAAGATTGCAGTGTAAGGCAGACCTGATGAGAAGGGGAGGTGAGAGCAGTACACAGTTGGAATCAAACGCGCAGTTAAAACTAAGTGAACTGGTGCCACCATCACGGTCTGTGTACATCATATCTGATACAGGGCAGCTAGACAACAGAAGATCAAGCTGCAACATACCGCTAACATTTATAAGAATGCAAACACGCACCCTCATCGACCACATTCAACACAATTATCACCAACATAATATGGTATAACATTACTAGTGAATGTGACCCTCACCAGATTAACCAGAAGACTGAGGGGGGGGGGGATACTATAGAACAATTTACCAGCCATTAATTTCACACTTCATAAAACATTTCAGAACACACATGTAAAAGCAAATGTGGTAAACCACGCAGCAAAAAACCCGAATGGACTAATGACGGTCTCTCTGGCGATGAGAGGTTAACGCTAACCTCGAGCATGGACAGGCACCATATTTCGAACGACTACCTCGTTGAATCTTCTCCACGAGGTTCATGATGAAAGGAACATGAATCTCCAACACATCAATGCAAAACAACACGACCTAACCACCGATTAAACAAACGGCAGCTGATTTGCGTCAACCTTTTTAACAAGAGGGCACGGTACGCATCTCGGTTCTGTGGCTGATGCTCACGTGGTTAACTCCCAACTCCACTGACAGAAACATGAAGCAGAGAGAGCTAAAAGCTGGTGCCCAAGTCCATCAGGTCATGCGGAGAAACAGATGATGATTCGAAGCGTTTCGAACAGTCATTTTGCTTGCAGTAACCACATCTCCACAACATGCAGTTGTTGTCTGTTGAAATAGTCATGAATAATTCAGCTGTTAATCTGCACACTTCTAAGTTATTTGAGAACCATTATGTTCTGACCGCTACCACCACACAGCACATAAAAGCCATAAAAACACCCCCCCAAAATCTAAACTGCTATATTGAAGATGTAGAAAACTGCTGCTGCAATTAGTCAATCGATTTCAATACCACGCAAACAAAACCGAACTGTCACCTGATCAATGTGACCTTTTCATGATTTCACCGTTGCCATCACTACACGAGCGGTAAAGATAACACACGGGTTAAACCGTGTAAGTATCCTATGGTGACGTGCAAACCCCAACCCACATATGGAAAAACCAGCCTACATAAGACTCAGTGTGATGCACCAAAAATGTAAGATACATTTGCCTAATCTTGCCCTCAATTCTTTCCGTGTTCAGATGTATTTGAAGTGGCACGATTTCTGGAATTGTGTTACTTTAGAAATGGCACACAGGATTCTGCACTATAACAGAAGACGATGAAATATAATGGAGAACGAAAAAAAAACTGTCACTTTTACCCAAAGTGAGAGCAGTGTGAACAGCTAGAGATTTCATTGAAACAAGTTTGGTTAAGACCCTCCCACATGGGTGCCATGGCCATACCCCCCATTGTACCAGTACCATCCAGGTTTTTGACCCATAACCTTAATTACTTCGACACAAGATTGATGTGAAGTTCAGGTACAAGCAAGATACCTTTTAAAAATGCATTAAAAAACACAAAATGAAAGCAACTCCAAGTTATGAAACTATAATTCTGTTCTCTAAACAGGTCTTAGGCCATCATTTAAAAAAATTGTAAATGCGTAAAATTCACATTTTCAACAGACCAAAACACCAAATGATTTATTAGCTGGAAAGCAACACTACACAAATGGTGTAGTGGTTAAGGCAGTAGACTCAGAACCTGATGGTTGCTGGCTCAAGTCCTGGCAGTGGCCCTGCTGTAGAAAGCTGGTGAGGTTCCTAAATGCACTTTAAAAATCAGTAGGTTCTTTAATGTAAAAATTAACTGACTGCTGCTTTGGCAATAACTATTTCAAGCACCAAAACATTTTAACTTCAGGGAACTACATAGTCAAATGGTTACAAACTATACTGATAAGCTAAAGGTTACTGCTTGAAGTTTCTCAGCAGAGTTGTGCCTTGTTTAGCAGTATCAGGTATAATTCTCACAGTGTAAGAAAGGAACATCTATCAGAATATAAGCCACTCTGGATAAAAATGACTCCTAAGTGACCACAAACTGTGACGCACTGACTCAAGGAATGAATCAAAAACCTGAATTCCAGGTTTGTGACCACTAGACGGGGCACAATGACACTTCACATTCAGAAGTATCCATACGAATGTATAAGAACGAGACTTTGTCCACAACCAGTAAATGAACATGACAAAATTCATAAGGAATTTTGAAAGAAACCAACGCTTCTATTTTTATTAGCTAGGATCGCAGCCCCCATCGCAGGGGGTTCCTTCACAGAAGGCCACTGGATCAGATGGCAATTAAACCACCGGAGAGAGTCCTAAGTGAAGAATGACCCCCCTGCTGTCACGTGGTGTCTCCGATGTCCCATCAAAGCCGCACGAAGGCGTGGCTGCAGGTCAGGATCCATTTTTAACCCTTACACGGCCGGATATGGCGACCCGACCCCCACATACATACACACGTCGTTTAAAGAGCAAACGCCACAGAAACAAGCGACAGCACAGAAAAAAATGGACAACAAGAAGTCTGACTGCGGGTTAAACATACATATACCAAGTTCGAATACTTCCAAACTTAGTTACCCAGCCATCAAGGGAGCATCAGGATTGCTACCAACTTCAATCCCAAAATATGCATTAACTCTTATAACACGTTAATCCACGCTGTACCACCACTAACAGCGCCTAACAGCTAATTAAACAACATCAACTAGTGAATCCCAGCAGAGGAAACAGCTGTAAGTGACTCACTAACAAAACACAATCTGCGTAATAACTAACAGCTAAAGAAAAGCAAGCGTGGGATTCCTGATTATAGGTCCAGGGCTGTTTTCCTCGATGACAAAACTCCCGAACATGATATTCCAGTGTTATGCTTACGAAAACGTGACCGGGTTCACCCCCCCCGAGAAAGCAAACTAACAACCCGAAACGTTCCTGCTTTTCGTAGCTAGCTCGCGTACTTCCTAACTTACCATCCATTTCTTATCGTTTTCCTCCCTCGAGTAACTCGAATGCGTGTACTTCTTTGCGTCTTCTACCAAAAGCGAAAATTTTAAAAATCCTTTCACGCTTCCCTCGCCGCCGTAAGCGACTGTTTATAAACAATTCAGCAGATTTTTTTCTCTTTTTTTTCCCCCGTAGCTACTTAGCTTAGCCTCTACACTTTCACCTCCACTACCGCCACCTCCGAGTCGTGCGCGAAAACCCTCACAGCCCCGCCAGCGCGGAAATACCCGGATGACGCAATTTAAAGGAAAAGGCTCGCCTTCAGCTGGAGGGCAGTCAGCCGACAGTTGTGAAAGCTGTCTCGATGGGTCTGCTTGTTATCAGTTATTTCAGATGTTCATTCATGCTAGTGTGTCAAGGAGAAGGCGCTCAAAGATCATGACGTCATCGAACTGCTTTGGCAAAGGGGAACAATGGCCTCAAATCGGAGCTCATAGAGTGGAATAGACTGACTACAGCATGGTTGCTAAACGCCACAAAAGTTCTCAAAAATGACCACAGAATTCAATCGACACCACTGTGACCCAGTTTCGCCAAAATTGTATTTTGTGAGATTCTGAAAGCTGAAATTTTGTGGCAGTACTGAAGTGTAAAAATCCATTATGTGATATAAGGACCTCAAAGTAAATGGAAAAAATTAACCTGGACTGATGAGTCATCTTTCACCCCCTTTTTTTCCAACATCCAAATGGGTATACATGTATGAAGAAAGCCAACAGGCAAACAAGGTGGAACATCTAAACCAGTGTTCTTCACTGAGTTTTTAATGGAGGGTTGGCACTTACCACTACTGGGGCCTGCTGTCTCCAGGATCTAACGAAGTTTGCCATATTTTTTTAAATAACTACACAGGCCCCACTTTGGCCTCTTGAGGGCACCAGTAGGCCACAGGCTATAGAATGAAGGACACTAATTTATAGTATAGTAACAACTGAAGAATATGACATCATTGACAGGGCCAGACACACCCTGTGGTGTAAACACATTTATTTACTTAGCAGACACTTTTATCCAAATACATTCAATGAGGCAAACACAACCCAAAAATAGCTTGTGCACATGGTACTGTTATGTGACATGTCATATCCAAATTATGGGAAGTGTTCATCTGTACAACATACACTCAGGGATTGTGATGAATATGCTACTAAGGACAGAGCCCGAGGTGGCCTCCATGTGCATCACAGCCACCCGTTGAGTTGCGTACCTACACACATCATCACTTCTCTACAAGTGTCACCAGATGGATGCAATCTTTTCATCCATTAACATTAAAACAAGAAATGTGAAAAATTTCCATAAAAACTACACTAGCTGTGCATAGAGTATTCATTACAAGTATGAGAAACACTTTAGACAACACCTCATTCAGGGTGTCCCCCGCTCTGTGCCCAAGGTTGCCTGAGATAGGTTCCAGGACCCGCACAACCCTGAATAGGACAGAGCAGTCTAGAAAATGGATGGATTTTAAGACAAATGTGAAAAAATAGAATATTCATATAATTCAGTGTCAAAAAGTCACAGAGAGAAATATAGTCATAGTACTGAAAAATAAGAAAATACGTTGGAATGAAAGAGAAATGAAGACAAGAATGTAACCATATAATAGCAAGCAAATGATATGTTCACGAGGACCAGAGTAAGCATGAAGTAAACTGAGATTATACAATATGAATGACATGCTTCATGGGATATGCAGTCTTTTCTCTCTATCAGGCAGCATCACTGTGTCTACATCACACCTAATGTCATGGCCCCCAAGGTCCAGAGGGAAACATCTTTCTGCATGTCGCATCCACACCCAGCAAGCCTCAGCTAAGATATCCTCACCGTCAGGCTGTACCCATTGCTCTGCTTCAACCATACTCAGGCCATAGTTGGTTTCTTGGTTTTCAATGGTGGCCCATGTTTCACTGGACAGTCCTGGATGCCTTTAGCCTCCCCTTCCTGTCATCTATTTCTTTCCTGTCATCAATTTCCTTTTCCATATTTATCACTATATGTAGGGTGACTCAAGAGCAGCATGCTTATTTGAGTGTAATGAGTGGTAGGATATGTACCTATTGGATGAAACTGACCTCATATCTCACACTAGCTGTGCATTTTGTAGAAATATAAATGTTATATGTAAAGCATTTTTCAAGCAACGACTAACCCAGTGATCAACTATGTCACTGTGAGTGAAGATGTATACCACAGCTTTTCATAATTACTTACACACATTTCCATAAACGGTGTCTCTGCTTCACAAATGCTTTAACACGTTTCTCAAAACTGCACACGTTTGAAAAATTTTCACCCATTGTAACATTTGCTTCAAAACTGTTAAGTTTTTGACAAAAATGAAATATTCAAGTAAAACACCTAACCCAGTTCTTATCTGTAATTCTGTGGCAATCTATGTTTTACACACTGCACTTACAAACGGGGTATGCAGGTATCACATGATGTATGCTGTTTAATTTGTTGTATACTTTGCAAACAATATGTAAAAACTCCATTGAGATGGTTCTGACTGTTTTATTGACTAATTTCTTTTTTACAAGACAGGAAAGTTACTGGTCAAACCCAGCTACTGGGGAATGCATTACGTGGTTCTCTGTGCTGGTCCCAAGCCCAGATAAATGGGAAGGGTTACATCAGGAAGGGCATCCGGTGTGAAATTTTTGCCAAATCAAATATGCGAACAACAAAACAGATTTCCATACCAGATCGGTCGAGCCCCAGGTTAACAACGACCGCCACTTGCGCTGTCAGCCAACAGGGTGCTAGTGGAAAGTGGGCTACTGTTGGCTGAAGAAGATGGAGCCGAAGAGGAAGGAGAGGGGGAAGGCATGTCCGAAGGCAGGAGGAGAGGAGGAGGAAGGTTAGGAGAGTGGAAGTGAGGGTAGAAATTTTGAAAGTTGGCAGTATGACTAATAAAGGGAGAGAGCTAGCTGATATGCTGGAGAGAAGGAAGGTTCATATATTGTGTGTACAAGAAACCAGATGGAAGGGGAGTAAGGCTAGGTGTATCAAATTGTTTTACCATGGTGTGGATGGGAGGAGAAATGGGGTAAGGGTTATTCTGAAGGAACAGTATGTCAAGAGAGTTTTGGAGGTGAAAACAGTGTCAGACAGAGTGATGAGTATGAAGCTGGAAACTGAAGGTGTGATGATGAATGTTGTTAGTGCATATGCCCCGC
>JAACJT020000040.1:699157-716239 GCA_009936485.2 Gymnarchus niloticus | reverse complement strand
TCCTCCTCAGGCCAGCACCAGGCAGGACAAATTAATGAGTCCAAGTAGAACAATAGATATAAAAGGACAAGTCTTGTGTCCGTCTGGGGGACAGCGTGATCTTGCCGGTTGCAGTCCAGTAATCAGAGCAGGTTCAGTGGCTCAGAAGGCAGCCCCCCCCCGAGGATTTTCCCAGGTAATAATGTTGCCATTTTTAGGAACCTCATGTCAAAAGTGTGCTGGTAAATCTTCTTTTGAAATATTATGTGAGTATTTCTACTGAAAAAATTGAGTTCCAGAAATTTCCCTGAATAAAGATTTTTTTTTTTTTTTATGCAGTTAGAGGATTGAACTTTGGAACTAATTTTGGAACTATCCAACCTGGATTTTTATATTACACAAGATGTTTATAATCTGTGTTTGGACCTCTTTAGATAAGCAAGTTTCATCAGGCTGGGATGTAGTGATCCAGGAGGAATATACTGACATCCATCTGTCCATCTTCATAGCACTTATTCAGTACCAGACTGTAGCAATATAAACAAAGATATCTTAGAATGTCAACACACATGCACACAGACACACACACACAGACACACACACGCACACACACTCATGTGTCTGTCAGAGATTCTATTGTTCTTTTTTGTCAATGTTAACAAAGTTAAAAATCAACTAGGTCTAGTCTGAAATACAAAGTACTAGGGTTAACATCCCAAAGCACACAAAAACACTACATCATTTCCCAAATCACTATGGGTCACAAGGCTTCCTGGCAAATCTACTTTCTCAATGCAGATGAAAACCCTACTCCGGACTATTAGCCCACTTACAGAAAGAATTGCATCTACTTAATGCATTGCCAGTTTTGTTCTCCTTTGACACATAAGTTTGACACATGCAAAACAGGTGTCAAAGCTACAGCATTAGAAGTATTCGTTTCTCTGAATTGCTGAAACGCTTTTCAGAAAACAATGTCTCTTCTCACAGATGCTTTAACACGTTTCTCAGAACTGTACACACATTTTGAAAATCTTCACATGTTGTTAGCAAAATGAAACACTACGCTTCTAAGCCATGAAAAGTCACCACGAAGCTGTATATTCTCGTCAAGATAGCAGACACACTTATCCTATGCATACAACAACAAATGTTTGTCAACGCTGTGAGATAAATGGACAACACAGTTGTCACAATGACTGTACGGATGTCTTTTTTGCACAAACAATGAATACAACTCAAACAGAAATGTATTTATTTACTTTTGTATTTTTATTGTTTAAATGAAAAAATTGTGGCTACAAAATATATATATTTCCATAAATGTACAAAGTTAGAGTACTGTAAATAAATATGGTTTTCCATAAAAATACCATCTGCTCCTGGGGTCCACCTGTATTCTCTCCCAATGTAAGTCAGCGTCTTGGCCTTGTTTCTTGCTGAGTCCCAGTTAAGCCTATGCTATATCCCATGTTCCTGTCTTTTTCAGTGTACGTGTTCTGGTCCCTATCCTGTTAGGCTAGCTTGTAAAAGAATCCTCTTACAGTTTTATTGCTTAAAGCTGTACAGACACTACTTCTAATCAGCACTTTGCAATGTATACATAAACATATTTGTTTTGTTTGTAAAATGTTAATACTGCTTTTCATTTTTAATCAATACAATTGTAAGGGGATTGTTTTACAAGCATATCATTTATACAGTGGACTATTTTGAATGTAAGACTTTCAAAATTGAAATTTTCAGTGTTTTTCTCTCTTGTCAAAATTTCACATTTCAGATAAGAATATCTAAACAGCAAGGTTACCAGTGATCCAAAGCTGTTAAAATGACATTTTTTATGGTCAGCAACATGTAATCAGTATAGCCAATTACAATTTGTAGCTTTATTTTGAAGTAGAAACTACATGCAAATTGTTGTTTCACAATAAAACAGTCAGTAGTACCTCTTAGTCTTCTTTTGAGTTTGTCCGTGATTAAATTTAAAGAACATTTTTTTATTTCCTAGTCCAAATGATCACATAAAACAGTAGTATAACTCCAAGTTGTATTATTAAGTAAAGGCAAAATCTATGATATTTCTTCTTGTGGATTCCTGAATATGACTTAACTGCCTTGCTTGAGAAGGGTTTGACTTAACTCTACTTGCTCGACTAAGAAATGGGTAGTGGTGGACGGAACATTTATAGAAAATGATTCCTGGTGGAGTTAATTTAAAATCGGGATGAGTTAATGGGTATAATACTAAACGCACAGAAGGGATATTTGGGCAGAGGATGCATACTTATGTCGTGGCGATCTTTACCATTACCGGCCTGGAGAAGTACAGCCTAATAGTACTGGTAACATGCCTCCAGAAGGGAGGAAAAATGGCAGCGCCAATTCAGAGTTCCCTCCGCTCATGTGGGCTCATGGTACCTCGTATTGAGACGACCAACAAGGAACTATCAGCTTCTGCAAGAAAGTCATGAGTCTCCTTTAAAGATGCAAGGTCCAGCTCACAGTTAATCAAATTTTAAAAATGGACAGTGCATTTAACATGTAAAACCTCCTATTGCTGAATTAAGAAATATCACTGTCAAATTTCAAAAGTTCCTGTGTTATATGATAATGGCACCACCCTTTGTGATAATCAAGGCCTTGTCAGAGAATGAATGAAGTGCTTTGCTATACAAACAGGCAGAATTGCAGACTAAAGTAAAAATGCATTTACATGGTTACACTTAAACCACTGAAATGTACTTTTCACATTCTACAAATCATTTGTTCCATATTACTACATATGAGATTACAGACAGATGCCAGAGCAAGGAAAACCAGTGGAAATCCTGGAACATACAGCAACCTGCAGAGACCCGTCAAAGGTGCAGCTCATGGGTTGGAACCTATTTCTCATTGTTCTGGTCTAAGATTGTGTCCTGTTCACAGCCACTACATTATCCACTCCCTGAAAAATGTAACAGATAACAGTGAATGGTTACAGCAACACTGAATCAATCTGTAGAGTTGCTAGAGTGAACTAAAGGCCTCGCCCTGTGGTTCTGCACTCTACATTACAGTGGCCCAAAGCTCAGTGGCAGCAATGCCATTTGGAAGAATGGATTAAAGGAGTTAATGATGGAGAGAAGAGCTAGTCCAATTTATAGAAATAGAATGTCATGATTAAGAAAAGGGTTCAGTGACGACAATGAAAAACTAAAGGAAATAAAGGACAGAATCAACACCCACTCCATGAAAACTCACAGCTCAATTACATCAGGAAAACTGACATTTGGATCTTACACTTACACACTGAGATCCCAAAGCAGGTGCAGCTACGGGGTTCTGAAGTCTGCTCCTTATCTGCAGAGTCCTGAGGAAGCAGGCCCATGTTTGGTGTACTGTACACTGCCGAGCCAGTGAGAGGGTAAAGGGCAGTGGGGAGGAAGAGGTGGATGGGAATAAGGGACCCCCTCCATCGCACAGTAATCACTGGATAGGTGTTACTGTTGGGCCCCGGGGCATCCAACACTCTTCATTGTGCTGCCTGTGAGCTCCGCCGTGGTGTTTTGCAGGCCTCTGCTTCCACACTAAGTGGGAGGGTATGACGGCCATTGCCTGCAGTGGAGATGCAGTATAGTTAGATATTCAGATTATGTGAAAACACGTGTCTCACTGCTTCACTCGCAACGGCACTTATGGTGCAGGCCCCAGAACATGAGAATGAACAAGTTGTGTTACAGTAACATGGAAAGAATAAATGCATTTAAATGAATGGGGCACCGTGCAGGCCACTGTAATGGAGCAATGATCACACAGGGTACCGTACCTCCTAACTGCAGTGGCAGCACACAGCAGCCCTGATCTCCATGCATGCCTAGAGGCCCTCTCTTTTTAAAAGGCATGCAGGAACCTCCTCTATCCAGTTTCTGCCCAAAGCCCAGTGTTCTTCAAATCCTCCTAACCATGAGTGAGTTTTCTATACCTCTCTTCTGGAATTTTGAACCAGCATTTCATTTTGCAGTTATTCCTTTAGGAGATTGGAATATTTGCTTCAGAGCTGGCCCATTTTTAACGTGGTATTGGTATTTATTTATTCATTTGTTGATACTTAATTTTTTTTATTTATTTATGTCATTTAGGATATCATGGCATTCCATAGGTTAACAGCAGATACAGACATGGACAAATTTGTTGGTAATCTTACAGCTCATTGAAAAAGTGTTTTATGTCTCCTGTGAAGCAGTTAAATGATAAGCAACTGTCCCTTGTATCATTGTATGATTTTGATATGTCATCGAGTAAAGCAAAGCAAGTGTGAGAAGAGATAAAGTATTGGTTATTCTACAAAGATATTCTAAAATGGCCTCTTTGTTGGTACCCCTAGAAAAGATCATAAATAACTGAATTATACTGATTTTTCAAACTAGCTATTTTCTTTAATTAGTATTACGTCTTCAATCGTGCAATTAGTCATTCAGCCTATTTAAATGAAGAAAAGTAGTCACTCTGCTGTTTGGTGTCATTGTGTCTCCCACACTAAACACGGACCAGGGAAAGCAAAGCACCATCATGAGGTGGGTGCAACCCAGGGTGGAGAAGATGGGATCTTCGTAATTATATTGAGAACTTGATGGGGCCCAGTGTGACCAACATCACGATCAGTTTAATATCTGGTTGTTTTTGTACCATCTAGGAGAGAAGGGGGAACCATTACTGTAAATCTCTGGTGGGAGGTTGTTCACTTTCCCAAACCTACCATTTTCACAATTCTGGTGATTTTGTGCATTGTGTGCACTTATCGCCACGCAATCGGATATACGTAGCTAGCTATCAGGATGAATGTTTTCACGATCGGACATGCAGAGACTCAGAACTAAGACTTGCTGTCGAACTGGCGACCCACCTCCTTCAGCAGGCCGAAGAGCAGGCCAGTGGAAATGCTCCCAACACCAGGTTTTTGATAATGGCTGAATTTTACTGTATTTAATTGATTTAACAGTTGGTTTGTTTTTATAATGACTGATTTTTAACTACTTTGTTTTATGTATCTCCTGTGGTTATTAATGAAGTTTCAAAGTTTGAAATTAAAGACAATGTAATGTTTTTTAATTAATCATAGATTAATAAGGAAATTTGAGACGGATCCATCCCACCCGCACGTTTTTCATGTCGCCACCCCTGCACAATTTTCCAACCTCTCGTATATTTAGACTTAAATGTTGGCAGGTATGACTTTATTCCGTCCTCAGTGGCCACATTAAAGCAAATACATATAACAATAAGAACATAAAGCAATTACAATGAAAGTCCAATTATCTCACTGAGACAATCCCCTGACCCAGTGTCAGCCGGAGAGACTGCGAAAATGACCGTTACGTTCTAATGAGCCGTTATCAAGCCTCACCATCCCATAATTTCCTCTAATGGACATAAGCCTTTGCTTATGTTTGTCCCCTCTCTCTATTCCCTGAATGTTGTTCCATAGTACACTAAGTACAGCAGGTATCAACAGAGGCCTCTTTAGAGAAGTTGCCCATTTTATTCATATCTGCTCATGCCCAGTACACCAACTTGGAAGCTCATTAACTGAACATAG
Organism: Gymnarchus niloticus; assembly: GCA_009936485.2. Taxonomy (NCBI): domain Eukaryota; kingdom Metazoa; phylum Chordata; class Actinopteri; order Osteoglossiformes; family Gymnarchidae; genus Gymnarchus; species Gymnarchus niloticus. Next base: position 710,682 of record JAACJT020000040.1, on the reverse strand, counting down.
AATGTCAGGTGTTGTGAATTCATACAATGAAGTACAGTTATTGCATTATACTTCCTTAACCATTGTCTATTTCTAATTCTTTTCATTATATTCCATACGAGAAATGACATTTTGACTTCATCATCTGCTTTGTTTTTAGCACTGAAAGAGAAGTGTAGAAAAGGTTTTGTAGTGTTTGTCCTGGCGATGTCACATTTCTAACACTGATTTCCAAATGCATGTTATCTCTGTATGTTTTCAAAAAAGTAGTGAAATTTGTAGTGAAAATTGTGCTTAGAAATGGTGAACTGTGTGATGTGTTTTGCAAAATGTGCTTAATGCATTTGTAATAGGAGTCAACTGCAAGAAATGTGTTTAGAGTTTTGTAGATGAAAGACACCTGAACTACATATGAGTATTGGGAATTGTGTCCTAGAGTCCAATAATATTATTAGCAATCATGGAAAACTGTAACTCAATTATGAATGGACAAACTATTTGCACAGTAAATTGAAATGCATCAGTACACTGAAAAATCGATAAATACAATGGGAAATGCAGTTAAATGTGATATGTGCGTGACTCTGGAGAGGGCACACCCACTTTCACCCAGCACATTCTTGCTGTTCACCCGCGTAGGTGAGGCTGCAGAGTGACAAACTTGCCACTAGGGGGCATTACACATCGATATTCTTTATCAATGTTTTGCATTGGAGCTGAGCTGCTGTCAGTTTGGCAGCAGAATGCATTTTTTACACAAGGGCTGACACTGTATTTGGTATTCTTGCGTATGCAGTCATTAGTGAGTCAGTCTAAAAATCTGCACAGTAATTGCTGATATCAATGGAAGACCACACAAAACAGTTTGTTGCATATAGGGAGTTAGTAATTCAGCTCGCTCTCATTACCTGGAGTGTGAAGGATAGTGTTCCTTTCAATCATACTTCTGTACAAATATACACCGATCCATGCATCACTGCATGTCCAGTGGAGAGTCTCAATAAGCCTGTAGATAATGGTGCAAAGAACAAATTAAATATGGGCAGCATCTTGCTCTGTAGTTCTGCTTTGTGGGGGTGGCTGCCAGTGCCCTTTTTGCCCATACTTAAAATGCCCTGAACAAATGCCTCTCCCCCCTCCACCTCAGGTGGCGCTATTTTTGGGCCTTTTAGCACTTGGCCCTTAAAAAGTCTGTGCAGGGCCCTGCAGCAGAATGAGCAGACTGATAGTACTGCGTCCTTAACCCAGCTTCTTCAGGGGGTGTTAGGTGGTGGTTGACCTTGCTCTGGGATTCTAAGCTTTACTTATAGGGTGGCTTTGAACAAAAGCATCTGCTAAATGTCTTAAACGTGAACAGGACTCCAGTCCTTCACAGAAAATGTTGCTAAAAAATTAAACTTTAACGATGTCTGAAGCGTTGTTAATACTATTAACAGATTTTAAGGGGTTTCCAGCTTAATACCGCAAGGCATGAAGTAACTCCAGTCTGAATACACCTAACATTCAGTAATCCATGTTCCCTTTTCCCCTGTCTTAGAAACTATTTCTTTCAAAAATTTAACAAATCCTGTTGAACACGTTTTGGTTTTAAACAGTCGTATTTATAACATTGGCTCTGAAAGCACAGTATGAAATTTATTTTTCATTACCGTTGACCCTGACCAGGAGAGGGATTGGAAAACGGTTGGATACAATTTATGATTTATGTTTTTCTCCCCAGTATCTCCAGTATGCAAGAGATTGCGTCGAGTCACCGACAAGCGTTTGAACATGAATGTCTATTTATATATGCTATTATATAGACATTAAGACATAAGGAGAAAAAAAATAACGAAAACTGACAACTTCTCAATCGTCTCAAGAGATATCACAGGACTTTTTTTACCCTTTATTTAAACAAATGTACGTCTTTGCCGAAAGTTTTGGTATGAAGCGTTTACAGCTAGATGACGGACCGTCGCAATTAACCTTATAAATTCCGCGACGGAGATGAACACGTAATTACACAAATGTACTCAAAACTAACAACAATTAGACTTCCTAAACATATTTTAGCGGGAATAGAACTTTCCCATTGACGCCGAATCGTGGTGTCGTGTGTTTTATCGCATAAAGCGAAACCTTTTCAGTTTGCGTAGAAGAGATACGGATCGGGCATTGGGACCCGGGGGACGCCGGGCGGCTAGGCTGAGTCAGCGGCATAGCTGCGCGAGGCGGCACTGAGCGAGACACCTCGGGAGGCGCCGACGGAAATGGCGGAGGGGGAGCTGGACGTCGATTCGCTTATCTCCAGGCTCTTGGAAGGTGGGTGACTCGCCCGGTCTTTCTGTCACGACTCCGCAGCCGCCGTGGATTCGTACCAGTACGCGGAGTGGGGAGACCTCGGAGCCGTGTGGCCTTTTTGGGGGGAGGCCTGGCGGACGGGACAGAAGCTGTTCGGCTACTCTGCCCGCCTGCCTCTCGGTGTCCACGAAGGCGGCGTCCTTCAAACAGCTTTCTGGAGACCGTCCTTCGCGACCGGGCTGACTACTTCGCCGCCGAGACCGAAACGTCGAGGTAGCAGCCGCGACGTGGAGCCCTGCGGGTGTCGTCCGGCGGCCGTAAGGGAAAGGCGGCAGGGCTCCGTGGATGCTGAGGAGCCTGACCGCTGGCTGACTAGTGTCCAGCCGAACTGCCGCAGGCTTCCTTCCAAACTGTAACACGAACACTGTGCTCTTCATAGGAGCCAGGACACTTTATTAAACCAGTATAAGCACTTTATTAAACCAGTACCACACGTCTGATTATTTATTTACCTTGTTAGGCGAGGGTAGTTAACTCCCTAACTACGCCTTTCCCCCATAGCGAAGTCGGTGTTTCTCTTCCTGTGTGTTTGTCCTGGTGTGATCAGGCCAGTATCGAAATATCTGGCCCCGGAGTCCTGTTAGTAGTCACGATTGATTATGATAAGGCTGAGGATATCGTAAGGCAGCCTTAAATTACACGTTTTCGGGGCCACTGTGAAGTTGGCTTACATAACTTTGGAAGGAGGTGCTGCGTTTTGTGTGCAGTTTAGTGATGGGACAAAATGAGGCTTCAGAACCCGTGTAGTTCGCTATACTAAACCCAACATGGGTTTTGAAGCCTCATTTAGCCTCAGCATTGATTTGTTACTTAGGGATACTCCCACCCGCTACGGGTTTTGAAGCCTCATGTGTTCCATTTGTACTACTAGGACAATTAAGGAGTCTGTATGTGATCACCCCAGAGAATTGGGTGTCAGTATGCATGTAGCGGACTGTGTCACACACAGCCATTGAGCTGCCGGGTGTGAAGGCACCACAGAGAGCCCACGTCCAGCTCCGAGGGGCTCATCTCATACTGGAATATTGTTTCAGACAAAGAAAATGGCATGGACAGTGAAGGGGGGGGACAGTCAGTCGCCAGAGCTTTTAAGAGCACAGACTTTTGTTTTAGCTGGGCTTATAGGAGGGTCATTCAATTCAGTCTGAGGATGCTGGGTATTGAAGCCACTCGCACACTTTTTGATGGCTGGTTACGGACAGTCCTCTGGCTTAACAATCAGATACCTGTATATATGCTGCAGCATAATGAGATATTCCTCTTAAAGCATTGCTCAGTCCTAATGAAGACCTCCTGAATAATTTAATGTCAGCAGTAAAATGTTTTGTATATCTCTGTATTTAAGTGTCCCCTTTGAAGATTTACACTCTGTGCTTGTAGTTTGTTGTAAATATGCCTGCCTTGAGCTTGTTTGTACTAGACGCTCAAAGTTTATCCTCTTCTGAGCTTTATTCTGCCGCCATGAACCTCTCTGAATTCTCCCCTAAATGTCAGCAGCTACAGCTGTCTCTGCTTTTAATTGCTCTTCTCCTTTTTCCTATCACCAACATGAATTTCGGGGAGGTCCCGTCACAACACGCCAGAAATGGGTTCCCTCCTCCTGTGTGACAAGTCAAGGACAGCCGTTTGTCATTCACGTTACGTGGTTTAGCTGGTTTGGCAATTAAAATGTGCATTTGTGATCCTGTATTACACCGTCATTTCCATCGTTACTATCCATCACATTCAATCTGGTGTTTTGATAGGAAACAAATGCAAATGAATTTTAGGGGAAACTCAGCTGTGATTGTCACATTGCAGCTGTCACAGTGTATGACTGTAATAACACACGGTGGTATGCATATGAAGTGGGCAAACATGATCACATTTGGCAAGTAGGCCCTAGTCTGTTGTGTTTTAGAGCAGTAGGCCTGTTCTGTTTTTGATTACTAAGGTCACGCATTGTTGTTTATTTAGGCTAAATGTTAATAAATTACTAGTTGGGAAGTATTCTTGAAAAGGACTTGGGGAAAATAAGGCAAAATGTGGATTTCTGTTGTATTATGAGTTTTCCATCGGTGCTTTCTTTTCTGCAGTTCTTGAAGAAATACATATAGGAAAAATTATGTTTGTTTCTCCAGTGCAGGGTAGTAGTGATCCCAGAGACTATCCCAGGAAGCACATAGCGCACCCTGGCCAGACAGTTCATCGCTCAAGGCAATTTAGACACATCGCTATACATGCTGGGACAAACACACACAGAACACCATACACACAGTGTGAGGCTAGCAGTTGAACCCACACCCTTGGGGGCATAAGACCAGTGTGCTGCAATCTGAGCCACCACACCACAATAAGTGATGCAGTTCAATTAATGTTGTAATTAATGAAGGATCAATTAGCATGCATTGTTGATTCTGTGGATTAGAGTAGAAAAATGCTGGTTTGCACTGTCAAACTGGGGAAAAAAGAAGCAGGATATTGTGTATGTGTGTTTGTCACTGCTGTCTGTATTTATTATGGACACATAAAGGTTGCTGGCAGAGCCAGGGGTACAGTATTTCTGTGGTATGAATGAGAGGTGCTTGAGTGTCAGTGCTGTGTCTTTGGAGCAGCCGTGGGGGGGGGGTCTTCTGTTGTGAAGGCCAATAAGCCTTGGGTGCTAAGGGGGAGATGGACCTCAGAGTCTCACGCTGCCAATCTTAGTTCATCCGTAACAGACTGTCAGGCAGTGGCTCATGTATGAAACCTTTGTTTATAATGAGAGTTTTTCTGCTGCTGTTTATTGTTGTTGTTCACTGGGAGGATGACATCAGGGGTCTGTTCCAGAAAGTGAGTTTAACAAATGCTGTAGTTAAACCTGACTTCAGATTGCAGGGAACTGAAAATCTGACTTCAGGATTTGTCGATTCCCTGAATCTTCCTGAAATTTCTCCAGTCAGAATTCAGGTTTGAGTATAGGATTTGTTTAATTTGCCTTCTGGAACAGCCTTGAGCTGTAAATAATTAAATGTTACAGCTAATATCCTGGTATGTGTCCAAAAAGTGGGTCGTATGGTACGTTGGTTGGTTGGTTATTTAAAACTTCACAGGATGAATGAGCCATCGCCACACTGGTCTTGCATCAAGAGTAAGTTCAGAATAATGTTTCAAAATAGTTCAGTTGAAGAATATTTTATCTATTCCAGAGTATAGAGTCTCTGGTGCAGATGTGAAAGTCTGTGCTGAGCATGAACTCTTGGGTGTTTACTGTGTGTTTTCTTTGCTACTCTCTGAGGCTCTGCAGCTGCAGAACTCTGTCCTGTTATAAATAGCTGGCACTGGGTTCGGTGGTCCGCAGACCCTCCCACGCCTCAGCAGAGCCTGCCTTCAAACTTCAGTTTGCTTTCTGCCGCCTGTGTTTCTCGAAGCTGAGGTGGTGTGTCTTTATTGCTCCAAGTATCTAAACATTCACAGGTGATTTCTATCTCTCACGCTAAATTTGAGCTTGGGCTTAGTAGGTGTCTATGTGTCTGTGCAGATTTAACCTTGGTTTCCAAATTAGGTTTGACCTCTTATGGAATGAAAGCTGCGAAATTAAATTTAGCCTTTAGAAGCCAAGCAAGCATCAATAATGTTGATCCCTGTAATGCGATACTTACAGTAATACTTTGTTGCTGTAGTTTTTAATTCATTGGCCAGCCATTCTTGCCATTGTTAAATTGTATGTTAGGTGCCATGTTGAATGCTGCTGCAGTGTCATGAGCCCTACATAACCTGCTGGAATCAGGTAACCCCCTGCCTCACTATAGTCTGTCACTTTAAGAGAGGAGTAAGCCTGGGCAGAATTGGAGGAAACCATTTTGTCAGACTTGAGTTGCTGTGTTTGGCTACTGAAGTGCTGTGGCTCTGGCTCTGTTACCCAGACATCTACTTTTCTGGACCCTTGTCCCATGCTGATGGCATGAGAAGTGCCGGAAGTCAAAAGCACACTTGACAGTGTATGAGGCATCATTGGATTGGTGCTCTGATATCTAACGCTCTGACATCACTGCTGATTAGATGCAGAGAGATCTACATCTTATTGAATGTTATGAAATTTGGTGGTTATGAGTTTGGATGTTCAGTAATGTACAGTCTGACAACTGAGAAATGTTCTTGTTAACTAGTTAGTCCTAACTGATTTGTGTTATTGTTGCATTTATGTATTCCGTAGATAAAATGTATGCTTTTCAGCCAGAAGTATGTGGACAGTGGCCAGCCATATTAATTGGTGTAATTGGATAATTAAGCCACATCCATTGTTGACACGATGTATAATTAAGCACACAGCCGTGCAATCTACAGCAGCAGTCACTGGCAAGTGGAATGGGTCAAACCGAAGAGGTTAGTGACTTTCAATGTGGGACCATCGTCAGATGCCATCTTTCCAGCAAGTTAGTTTGTTAGATTTCTTCCCTGGTCAATTGTGAGTGAGCTTATTGTGAAGTGGCAATATCTGGAAGCAACAAAAGTGTGTGGAGTGTTGGGTCTCACAAACAGGGAGGGACCTGGTCAGATCTCACCAACAACACTCCAACATCTAATGGAAAGGCTTCCCAGTAGAGTGAAAGCTATTATAGCAGCAAATCGAAGATCAATCAGAGCTATTTGAACACTGTTTAGAACGTAAAATTAATGTACTAATATCCAGTAGTAACTGTGACATACCAGACCACAGCATCCAATAGTGCCAAGTGAAACCGTTTCAACAGAACAGACAGAAAAGTCAGTGAGCCAGTGAGGTTCAATGGTAAGATGAGGGTAGCTGGGCTGTTTACAGAGGAGATTGGTCTAGAGGCATTTCTTAGCTTGAGTTTCACCAGAAGAGCATCAGCTATTCAAATAGCTGAGAAAATAATTGAACAACTTGACTAAAATTTTTCTAAGAATGCATGGAAATACATTTTCTTTTGATGGCTATAAATTTACATGATACAATGTGAAAACAATGTTTGAGAAATAAGTTGCAGACTGGTCCCAGTTTTACGAAGATCTTGAATTTGAGATGAGTTCAAGTCCGGACGGTTTGGCAGCACCAGCCTCACTGTTGGCTTAAATTTGTGCCTCATTTTTGTTTAATCCCTAATGATGACAATTTCTTTAAGCTTTGAGAAACTGCGATTTTCTGAGAGCAGTACTTAAAAATTGTGTGAAGGGCTCGGACAACAGGGTTTGTGAGTAGGCTGTGGGGAAACAGTTAATAGCTTTGTTTGTTTTTCTTTGGAGTCCTTTCACTGGCACCTACCTGTATATATAACATAACCAGCAAGCTATATTTACTATAGGGTTCATGACCTTGTGAGTAGCATTAAATGACAGTACAGGCTTATGTGGCCCACCTTATATGGGGAAAACTAACCATTTAGCTTTCCTGCACTGCTTAAATGGCACACCGTTTAACAAACAAAGCTGCCATAGTTGTATGATCTTGGAGGACTGGAGCCTGGCTAGCAGAGAATGGGGAAAATGTAGCGCAGGTGTTATTCTGTGAAGGCTTTGTTAGCCCGCTGCAGTTCTGTGCCCATGGAAAGTTTTCTTTGCCATAGCCACCCCCAGATTTATTGACAGCCTCTGTCTGTGTTCCTTTGAGGGGGGACAAAATGGCTGTTAACGGTTGTCTTTTAGTTACTAATGCCTGCAAAGATGGCAGTGAGGAGATGGTGATATGTGGAGAGGTGGGTGTCCTGGACCTGCACTTAATGGGTAGGTGAGCGTGCTGCGGAGCCGTGGCCATGTTCTGGGCTTGTAGTGCTCTGCTGTGTCCTTTTGGAATTCCTGCAGCAGCTACATGTTTCTGTAGGAGCGGGGCACTATTTAGGAGACAAAGGCCCTTCTTGTGGCTATGAGTGTGTGCGCGCACGCCCCTGTCGTTCCATCTCCTCGTGGCACCGCTCGACCGGGGAATGGACCGGCCAGGGCGGGTGTGTTTGTTTATTTTCAGCTTTCCCATCTGGGCAGCCGGCACGTACTGTAAGTGTTCTGGGTAACTTGAGGAGAGCTGCTCTTGTGTAGCGTCGGGTCACCCGTGCTGTCTGGGCCCTCTTTCTGTTTAGCCAGTCAGGGTCAGCCTTGGGCGGCTCGTCCTGTTTCATGCTCCTAATCAATCCAAACACCCCGTGATGACTCGCGCAGAATGTGCCCATCTCGTAAGCAGGTGGCTTTAAAACATAAGGAAAGACTTAGTTTTTCCTGCCCCTTGCTGCATCTCGGTGTTTCCTGAAGTCCCTTTTGTTTTAGGGGGCTTTCAGCCCACTGTGCAGATCCCTGGGCTTTCTAAAGCCAAGCCTCAGAGGGTGAGTGAGCGTTAACGATGACTCGAGGTGGCTCAGGACTGGCCCACAGCCTATGAACCCATAAAACCAGTCTCTTATTTAATATAATTTTGGTCATTGGGAGCTTCTCTGTGTAGCCACTATCCATGCATTTTGCAGACTCTCAGGCTCTTGTGCATGTGAAAGGGGCTCGTTTGGCTGCTCACTTATCCTCTAGATGACTGTTTGTTTTTAGCCTTGGTGTCCTGTGTTCATCTCTGCCCATTTTTGCTCTGTTCCCTTCTTCCTTCTGCCTGCAGATCCCAAAAACAATGACCATATATGGTCATCCTTGAGACGGCAGAGTTCCATACCAGTGACTGTCCCCCAGTCAGGAAAGGATAACTCCACTACATCTGTGCCCTGAAAATTAAACACCATCTGCAATAGCTGGGACTCAAACCTTTTATTTATTTGTGTTTGCTTAAATCGTTTCTAAGACAAATCATCCTGTTGTATAGTGAGGGCAGGTCGCATTATTGTGTGCTGTGTTGTATTTTAAGCATTCTAGCAGTGTCTGTCTTATCCAGCCTAATGCTCTGGGTTACATACAGGCAACAGAAAGCAGAAAATATAAATGGAGTGTTTCCTGTATGAACGTGCCTGTAAGTTCCTCAGCCACCACTCAGAAAAGGCCTGCCCCCACTGCCTGTGAGATTGTCGCTGCTCAACATTTCTGCAAATTTTGTTGATGCTGAGACTGGTGGTAATCTGTTGTTTTTTTTTTTTTTTCCCCCAGCCCTCCCTCTTTGTTCCAGGTGCTCCTATGGAGAGCCCCTGGGCTTTATTCCAGTCTTAAAAGAAGCTGCAGTAGCAGCTGATAATGTAGCGAAATGGAATCGGGAATTACCATCACTTTCCCTGTTTCCAAGGGGTGTATAGGTTTCTGCTTAAATTTTTAAATTCTAGATAATGTTCCCTCTGAAGGGTTTCACTTACGGAAGAAGACTGAAAAAACACGGATAAGTAATTCAATTTCCACTGTTTTTAATCGTTGGAGAAATCCTGTTGAAGTCTTAATTCCCCAAGCTAAGTGGCTAGAAACCTTTGGATGTACTCGGGTTGTGTTTTGACATGAGAATATCAGTAGTTCAGAGATTCTGCCTCATCTCATTCTGCTCCCGCTTTTACAGGGTGCGCCCTGGCCGCCCATAGCATTGTGGGGGCGTATCTGGGGGATGGAAATGCGGCAGCACGGCGCGTGGCGACCTCTCGGTGACGTGGCAGGCAGTGTGCAGACTAGGCGCCGAAGTTGAAAACTTTGCCGCACCGCCTTGCAGAGCAGCCTGAGTGCAGCCAATCAGGAGAAAGTGGAGGTTTTGTCGCCTGGCAACAGTGTGTGGACGTTCTGCTGCCTTGCTTTGGCTCTGCCAGCACTCGCCCTTCCTGCTGCTTTGTGCACTGAGGCCGCTTTTTCTGATGAACAGGAGCAAAGGCTGCTGTGGGGGCCATTTCTGTGGACCAAGGTGATCATGTGATCCTGACAGCCATCATGTTGGAGTTCCTAACCTAGTGGTCTTGGTAGAGCGTCCTGTTATATGGGGGGGGAAAAGACCAGGTCCTGACTGAAGTAATTTAAGGAATTATACCTGAATTCATTTGTAAGTTAAACCCAAATGAGTTTAAGAATAAATCTACAGACTGATGCTCACTGAAACTTTTACTTAAGCTATGACTCACTTTTTTTTTTAAATATAAATATACCAGGAGTTAACTTGGGTGTGCTATGTACTCAGTGAAAATGAGATATACTTAGCTGACTTGACCCTTGAGTGATCCAGCCAGTCAGTTTACAATAACCTGGCACACCAGCATTTTTTTTTTTTTTTTTTTTTCCCCTCCCAGACAACCTGTGCTATCCTTGTGCCTTTCCTGCTTCTGGTATACCAAGTTCTCATCAATGGCCACATGGTAAATGTTTCCTTATAAGGTTGTCTGTCTTTCACGAATCCTAAAGACGACTGTGTGTCTTGGAATGCCGTTGAAGTTATAGGACTACACAGTATACCTCTAGATATAGGTGTATTCTGTCTTGCAGTGCACATGCACGTTTGGTACTTGGGCCAAAGGGTTTATTTGTTAGGGTAACTTGTGCAAACTCGGCCAAACTTTTTAAATATGCTGCCATAGCAGAATAGAGAGCTTGGACACAGGCCTCATGAGCCACTCGATCTGTTTTGCAAAGGTGGCAGTTTCCTGCTGAACAGAAATTCCAAAAATGGAAGAAGTGATATGTCAGAAGTCGTTATCTTGCCTTACTGAATGTTTCCCAGGTAGGTGTGTGTGGAGGTGAAGCAGCTGGGGCATGGTCTTAAGACTGAGTTGATATTACTGAACTTAAAGGGACATAGAGACATTTGGATCTACCAACACTAAGGGGCCCCATGGGAGCTAAATGTTGGTGGCCCTACAATCACTGGTATATGTGCTGTGCTTAGCTGTAAGTCAGATGCATGTCTAAGGCCAGTCACACTTGAAGATGACAGTAGTGCTTAAACATCAAACTCCTTCTGAGCCAAGGGGTGGCCAGGGGGGCTAGTGTCCCCACATCAATAGTCCTGGACCCCCCCACTGGCCTCCCTAGTATGGAACACCAAAATGCTCGAAATGAATATATATTTGAATAAATATTTCAATAAAATGACGCATTTCAGGAATTATTTTGAAATAGTTCAATAAATGTATTTTATTTCATAATGATGTGGCTTCTATGTAAGATCTTTAAATTGTATTTCATGAAGTTCCAACTTTTCATGACAATGTATTTCTGAACGACATTTTACCGAATGACATTTTTCATAATGAAGTTACACCCCCCCCCCCCCCCCCCCATAAATTTAAGGGGGGGGGGAACAACTTAAAAAAGCCCTGCATTCTGCTTTTACGTCAGCC
>JAACJT020000040.1:661811-673257 GCA_009936485.2 Gymnarchus niloticus | reverse complement strand
CGGGACTGCATAAATGGATAATCTCACTTAATGTAGACAAATAGTTTGCACAGCACAACTGCATTAGCAGCATAAATCTACTACTGTACTGTCGCATGCTCCTGTCGATCCAAGAAACATTTGACTTGCATATTTCCAGCTCGATAACATGTCCTTTATGTTAGTTTGTCTGTGACAATCATTTTGCTTTGGTGGAAACTCCAGTTCCTACATCAAGTCCCTCACCCTATTTTAAAATTAGCCACAGTTTTGTTAATAACTGCATTTATTAGTGTATCTTCTACATTTCTCATTTTATTGGACTGCTTAGCTGATACTCGTACAACATGGGTTATATTCAATGTGAAGTACACTGCTCCTAATAAGCTGGATATTTTTAATTCGGTGGACTTGAACCTTCAAAATTTTAGACCAGTGCAGGCCCTTAACTGCTGGGCCACCTGCTGGTCGTCCATGATTTTGGGTGTCTACTCAAGTCTAGGCCAGGTTGGATACTGACATCTATGGAGCAGCCCAGCAGGGAGCCCCTCTCCACAGCCCGGCCGATGATGCTGAAGAGGTCTGCCGGAGCCTTCCTCAACTCGTACATCTCGGTGACACCACCGGTGAAGTCCTCGAAAGCTTCCGATGTGCTGCCCCCTGACAGGGCTTCATAACAACCATTCAGCCTGACAGAAAACAACCATACAGCATGGCAATATTTCTAGAGATAACTGAACAACACAAATATCCGAAAAGCTGGAAAAACTATTCCATGATTCCTAGAAAGGAGACTGAGAAGTTCTCCTGTAAATATATTAATGAGATTTACAACTGAATGCACTGAACCGTCAATCATGATCACATGACTGAGAGCAAAATAACACTGTGTAGCGTTAAACACAAAAATACAACACTGCATATGACCTTAAAAGAGGTGAAAGCGTTGTCAGGAAAAACCGATCTGGTTTTCAGGGTCTCTTACTTCGCATAAGCTTTCTCCAGGAGAGCGCTCCAGAACTCTCCACCCTCCGCCGAGTGCACGAACAGCAATTTGCCATCCTTCACCGGAAGCCTGTCGTCGATCACTACTTCCACCCATTCTCCGAACTGCCAGAACTGCAGCGAAGGGTGTGTGGTTAATGAGGTACAGGGAAAAGAGGCTGATGGTGAGAGAAGTAACCACCAGGGGGCAGGTCTCACAGTGAAAATCAGTCCAACAGCTGGGGTGCAAAAGGAGGACTAGATTACTTAGCACGCAACAGTTTGCGTCGCTCCAATAATCCTGGACAAGCGCCTTCAGTGGGAAACCACAACATTTAAGGTTTCCTTATTGACAACTCTGATTTTTATACTTGACTTACATAAAATAAAACAAAGCATGAATCGTGTTTGAATTGTTCGGACTAGAAAATAATTATAATTAGTGATTCTACCTCAAATGATCAAAAGGCATAAGCAGTATTTGAAAACGACATAAAATAAAGTAGCAGAAAATATAAAGCCTTTACAAATTCATCAGAGAAAGACCACAGAGAAATGGGTTAAAAATCTGACGAGTGCAGGGCTTTACAAACTGAATTAGTACATCTTTAGCAGTGTGGCTTTGGGGCAGAGGCGGGGTTGAGAACAAAGAGCGGATGAGCTCCCCTTCAGCTCGAATGGTTTTAATTTTCCATGCTCTGCGACAGAGAAAGGCTGCAGTACGGAGGCCCCTCCCCTGACGCATACTGGTACAGTAGGCCTATCCCAGGGTCCGGTCTAACGAAAGCTCGAAGCACAATCGCCGCCACGACCCACCCCCGTTTGCAGTTTCGGGTTTCATCTCAAAAACACAGGGGTTTTTTTTTTTATATGTAATTACAATAGAGATGAAGAATCAAGATGGAAACAAGGAGCTTTAACTCAAAACCGTTAAAGCAGAGTCTAACCTCAGTCAACTGTCATATTTATATCACTTTTAACTTTAATAAAGCAATGCGCTGCATGCCAGTTAAATAGCAAACCTTACGACATGTAACTACATACAATTATAGCCAAGGGGATACTGTAGGAATGCTGAAATAGTAAAACGTCATTAAAGAGGAGAAGATGTATAACTATTGGACATTTACACCATATTACCACGAAAGGCTTGTTACTTTTACTCAACTTACTCATTACAGAAAAACACCTCTGAATGTGTAAAATATACAGCATGTTACACGGTGTCTGTTTAGAACTTAACGGAATGTTCATTCTGAAGCTTTCCATGTTTTATCTACACTCTGCACTAGATCACCATTCCTTTGGAGCTTCAATTGCTGCCTGGGATCGGGCGGTCGAATTAAGATGGGGATGGGGCCTGGCAACCCTCCTACAGGAATGTGGCACCCGGCTGGTGCTCTGGGTGTGTTCTGCTCAATCCGACTGCAGGTTCATTTATAAATATTCACAGTAAATATAGTACGGCGTGCACAGCAGAGGGGTCCCACGGCAGACGAACACGACAGCTGTGTTCAGTTATACGTGCACAGGACACTGAGGGTGCATATTACAAGACTGAGTCTTTAGGTGGGAGGTCGATATTAATGGAAAGGGAGGGAAAATCAACTTGTCACTGCAGCGCAAAGTAAAACTATTCCTGTTCCCCACATCTCCCCCGGCGAACCCCTGCAGATTTTCAAGGCAGATTTAGTCAAATCAAATATTTAAATAATATGTATATATGAATTTGTAATAGATTGTTGAATAAAAAAAAAAAACATTAGGTACACCACTGAATCATGCTTTTTAAAAGTGTACATATGCATATTCATTAAGACTTCAGGTGGCAAATTCGAGGAGAAGGCAGATTAGAGGTTAGCGACGGATGTGGGAGGATGGGGACACGTAATGTGTTGGGACGGAGAGTTAACAGATAAAGAAATTAACGTACAGGGAGTTTAGGAAGCTGAGACAGATGGCATTACACCATGGTTGCCAACTTTGGCCTGGTGGCTGGAGTGAGATTTTGCATCCGTGCCACAGTTATTAGTTGTTTGAGTGAGAAAGGACTCAAAAGTGTGAGACTCATGCCAAAACTGTGAGAGTTGGCAACCCTGCATTAAAGATAAACAAATTACAGATTAAACTGGAAGGACTAGTCAGAATTTAATTTTGAAACAATTCAGTAGCTGGTTGTTGACAAAAAACACAGTAAATAACGATGGGGACCAGTACCTGGAAGTGGAATATGCCAGCGTATTGGTGGCTGAAGCTCTGGCCATGGGGCACCACTCGGTGAAGCAGGTTGTCATTCAGTGTCAGGCACGCAATGGCCGCCAAGAGCCAGCAATCACCTGCCACACAGTGCATGAGAGCTTAGTAGAAGCACCCCTCCAAGACTGCTGCAGTTCTTTGGCACCATGCTATATAACACCTGGACAGGCTACCAGCGCATCCTGCTAATCCTTACCATGCTCAGAGTCAAAGACAACACAGCAGGTATCTGTATAGGACTATGAACACTTACACTTCTAAACCAAACAGGGTGCCAAAAATGGTACAGGTAGTTGGAGGGGGAATAGTGCTTCCTAAAATAGCACTGGGAGAAGACATCCTTTACTTCTTTAGCCAACACTGTTATCTGAAGGATGACACCCAGTTTTACACCCAGATGCTGGAGCAACTCGGGTTGTCTTCTTCAAGGGTGTGTAAGCTCCTCTCCAGATTTTAACCTGAATTCTATTCACTAGTTTCTCCCATCCAGTTGAGTGAAGTAGGTTTTTTTTTTTGTTGATGGTCAGTGATATCAATATGCAGGATCCAATATGTTTGTGAGTTTGTACCATGGAAAGTCACTAAACAACACAATAAAAGTATATAGGGACACTAACATCAAAGATCTGAGATTGCCTACCCACAATGTTGCACAGACTTAGACAGCATGGAAATATGACCTGTGGAGGCTGGACAGTGTGGACATGCGAGTTTTTGGCTGAACCCACATGGAAGAGACTGTGATAAACACCGCGTTTTCTGTAGGACTATACAGCGTACCTGTTAGACTTTAGCATTACTTGTCATAGAGAAGGTGTTACTTGTGTTTAAAGGACCATTTCTCTGGGGATTGTTGTTAATCTACAGTACTGTGCAAAAGTCTTAGGCTGACAATGACGATTAAGCTTATATCATGTTCGTGCTGGTGTGACACTGACTAAACTTTGGTAGAAGTGTGTCAGGTTGCATATTTCAAAACATCTCTTCATGTCACCGCCAGAATTTGAGTTATCATCCAACATACCCATGTAATAGTGGAGCTCAACTACGAGTGCACCTTGTTTGGCTAATCAATACCTTACAAAGCTGATTAACTACTGATTCTCACAAGTTAAGTAAGCAGGGGATGAATATAATTAAAATACATGGAATGGCTGGGTGCTCGAGGAAAAGTTTGGCAACCAAAGTTATGTTGTTGGAGCCATTCAACGAGATATCAGTAATATTTTGGAGAACAGAGAAAATTAATTCCTTTTTATTTGTGTACATTGATGAAATGTTAAATTGTATGTTTTTCTGAGCAAATATACAGTTACTGCCCATATAAATGGCCTTAATATGGAGATAATATGCAAAATATTTATTTGCATATTATATAGTAACTTTGGACGTTAACAGAGCATTTGAGATAATACTTCTGCAGGTTTGAGGGAATGTAGTTTTAGGAAAGAGGATGTTGGTATGTTGTCTTCTCCAGGGATAAGGTCGAAAATCAGAAGCAGGCCATGACTAAATAATCATCCCACATGCTGGTTGTTCCTCTCGGACGACATTTTGGGAGGGAAGAAAAAAAAAAAACACACAACAACAGCGCCCTTGATATTAATTCCTATGATGGGACCTGTGGAGTGTACTATGAAACCAGTTTTACATACCCATAGTTAACTCGATTGAGCCAGGTGAACTAACCCTGGTGACCTCAATCAGCAGTAAATAATACTGCATAACCCAAAACTTGGAAGTAAGCCTGAAGAAACATAGTTAAGCCAGTAAACTCACTTTGTAGTACTCAGCACTGGTGTCCTGTTTATATACCCTTCTGCACCGATCCCTTTATCCCTCTGTTCATAACACGTTAGATGACACATCCACGCTATGTCCTGCCATCCGCCTCATTTTGTTCTCCCCCATTATTCATTTATGAATGTTTTGTATTTTCCTGTCTCCCTGTGATGTTTCTTTTTTTTTTTTTTTTTTTTTTAAATCAACAACCACACCTAAACACTACACACCTCGTTCCTTTGAGGGTGTTTCACATCACTGATGTCAGCCGGTGCCAGATTCAAAACCCTGCATTGATCATATTGCGTTATGCAACAAATCACTGCATGCATCATAACGGTATGTGAGTGTGCTACTCAAAGCTTAAAGTCACAGGGCTGGACTGTTATTTTTCTGCAAAATTCACCAAATCAAACACAAAGATATTTTAGACAGACTTAATAGATTATAGACATTAAAGGTTTGGTTGCTTCCAGTTATACCAAACTGTTCATCCCGCAAACAGCCACCGCAGTAGCCGAACTGATGCCAGGTGAACTTACCCAGGGCTCCCTGGCAGACGTCGGTTCGAGTGGCTCCGTCTATGATGAACTGTGGATTGGAGCAGATTTCCTGCCGGTCAGAGGGGAATGCACATTAGACGCTCTGCTTCAGGTTCCTTCAGTTCACCTCTTTGCCCCCCACCCCTGCTAACTCACGTAGCCCACCCCATCTCTGACTTTCTGAGACACAAACATGGGCAAGAAGCTCCTCATAAAGGACTCCATTTATATGAAAAGTTCTGACACAATATCTTTCTACGTTTATTACTTTGATGCCTTTCATGTTCCGTTTTCAATATACTTGTTCAGGAATCTGGAAATCATCTATGCTGACTTCCTACAGTCTATTACCTTCTCCCAACTGATTAGATACACTAGGACATCCAGATGGGCTATTTAAAGGACAAATAAGCCTAGGTCCACAATAGTGGTATCAGGTCCCTTTGTAGTTTACACCCTAGTGTGGTTGCACAGGAACGTGAACACATGGTGAAGTCAGTCCACATCATTGTTACATTCCTCTCACCGTAGGGCGCATCCAGCGAATTCCCTGTGTCTTAGAAGACTGCGGTCCGAGCTCCTTGAAGCCCAGTGAGGAGGGTTGGGCGGGAAAATCATCATCGACATATAGACCACGGCTCCTCAGACAGCGAGCTCGCAGAAACTCAAAGTCCTGGCCCAGGAACTTGAGGGCCTTGTCATTCTGTCCTAGCCCTTCATCACGGTCCCATTGGCTCCTCAGCTTGGCCGCCACTCCCGAGGCAAACATTGGCTCCATTTTCTTTTTACGACCGTGTCGGCCAATGAGGAAGGGATGTGTCCGAAATCTTGACGAGTCACAGCTAAGATAAGCACGATGGACTGGGATTACTGCAGCCGCTGACAAGTGTAACAGTTGATCAGAGATGTGTTAGTGGTACATTTGGAGAACAGAGACACAAAAGACAGAACAGTGTAAACAGTCTGGAGGAGTACAAAACCAAAGGAGGGCCATGTGACTAAGTGCAGGACTAGTACAGGTCCAAGTGGGAATCAGTGCCAGGATAAGAAAAAGAGCCAATTATTCAGTCAATGTTTAAGGCCAAACAAAGGGCTACACAAAGCAAGATGCTAACGAGATTGTACAAATGGACACTTCACCTACATATCTATACAGCAAAGGCTGTGAACGGAGACTTTTGCATCCAACAAGGCTAAAGCATTTAAATTTTCAAAATAACCCCTATTTCATAAATAACCGAGCCAAAATGCAAGAAAAGGGGGCAAACACGTGAATTTCACTGCACGCTCACCAAATGAGATGATAAAATTCCCTGAGAAACCTTCAGCCAACAGCGCTCATGACTTGTCCAATTTTTTGAAAAACAAACCCTACAGCAGACTGTGAACAACACAGGTGGTCATAACATGATTTTTTTTAAATAACTGTGCTAAAAAATTTGATTTTATCGCTGTCCACCCTACAACATATCAGAGATGGAGGGTTCCTGCTCAGGTTAACCTCACCTTCATCAGGTACACCCCCCATATTCCACTGAAACCTCCCCCATCCCTGATGTGACCCTCAGCCTGCTTTGACCATTCATCAGTAAAGGATTCTCGTGGCCTCCCCATTGCACTCGGTTACTCATCTTCAGTCCCACCTTTTCAAAAGTTTCATAACCAGTTACTTCAGCTATTCCGGTTGCGCATGTGACCGACACACATTAACTTCACAAGGAAGTTAGGATGTATTTGGAAAAGGTGGGTCTCTGGGGATCAGTAAAAGGGATCTATCTGAAGGGCTATAGAACTGAGTAAGAGTGGTATTGTCAGCCAGTATGCTTGGAGGGCTTTGCAGATGTCACAGTTTTCTGGTTACATTTTACAAACCCTGGTCACAGTCACCCCACTGGCCCCACACCACCACCCCATTAGTCCATCTCTGCCCCTTGAGGACGTTTTGTCTCATAGTATTTGCTATGTCTATTTGTCAGTGTAATTTACTATTGATATTCTTATTAATAGTAATGCTCCTGCCCACTTAAGCTGGTCAAGGTTGGGGTGGGGGTGGTAGAGCCTTACCCAAGGAACACAGAGCACAAGGCTGGAGTAGACCCTCGACAGAATGCTGGCCCAAAATAAAATATTATTGATAAATAACAACAACAACTATAATTATAAACAATGTGTAATTCAACTGAATAGTTCACGTTAAACTTGGAAAGTGGTCAACAATTTATAGTTTCAAGACAGGCTGATAGCTTTGTGTGTTTCAGATTAAATGCGGATGCTATCGCAGTAAAATTGGACTTTCTCCCCATTTACGGTCACAGCACTTAAAAAAGACGTAGATCATCTAACATATTGGCCTGAATGATTTATTTCTATTTTTTTCCTAAATCCTGTTAATTTCCTATGAATGAGGAAACACGTTGAAAATATTCAAGTTCATTTATACTCTCTATATTACATTTAAAGCACGACCTTCGAGTTCACGCTAAATTTAATCTTTCCATAAACTGCAACCCTTTACATGAAAAGCTACACTTGAAATGCAGGTTATAATTATCTGCCCGCTCATATAGAGGTTTACAACTGCAGTACAACAAACAAACAAACAAACAAACAAACAAAAACAAAACAAACAAACAAACAAACAAACAAACGGGTATTATTAAAAATAAAAAATTGATGTCTTTCTAATGTGCCCCCCGGTGTTTTCTGCTATAACAGGGCAATCATTACCTAAATTCTGCCTTCTCAGAGCACAGTAGTGGCGACTGGAGCCCTTTATTGTCCACTCATTTGTACAGCGATCAATCCGTGCCGTGTCATCCGTGTTAAACCAATACCTTTTATAAAAGGCCAGTACACAAAGAACTCCGAGTTTTCAAGCAGTTCCAATAATTCTCTTTTTAAAGCAAGACAGCAAAACAAAGCGACGGAGGCCGTGCATCAACAAAGCCTGCATTCGACAACCAAAACGAACGGAGAGGAAATTAAGTGAAATGCTGGTGTATAGAATCTGCATGGTGTGTATTGATGGTTAAACCGTGGGCAGAACAAACGTGAACGCTAGTTAAGGCACAGCAAGACGTAAAGGGCACACAATGTGCTCGAAGCAGGGGTAATAACTCTCCCAGCTGTTCTAAAAATAATGGAAAACATTTACCTTGCGCTATGCCTTCTGTGGACTTTTTTGGGTCAACCCCTTCTGAGTGTTTCGGCAGCTATCGGCTAGGTTCGCAACTGTGGGTCGTGGATGAAAACATTTTTCAAAAACGTCCTCAGTCCCACCCACTAGGTCTCCAATGCGACGAGGCTGACGGCAGTTTACCAGCCTGCTCAAAGAATCTCTTTCCTCATGGGGCGACGCTTTATACTGATTTTCACGTCAACTTTGGGATGTTTCATAACTGAAACTCACCGTGGACACTCCTAAATAACAAACCCGCTACATTTATGTCAAAACTGAAACATGTATTCCTTGTGTTTTCAAAATTGCGCCCGCGGCTCTTTTCCCTGTACCACGATGATTCCTCTGGAATACATTTGAGAAATTTATAGACTGACAACTACTTCACGTATTTTTTCGCATATACGAAGCAGCTACCGCTTTCCCGAGCTCTGCCATTATATAAACGCTACTTTTGAGATTTACGCACAAATTGCCGCAGTTCACCAGTTTACTCTGAGCCAATGCTGCCATCTAGCGGTAGGAATCGACAATTGCATATGAAAAAGGAACCCCAGGAAGCTTAATAATACTGTAATACTGTAGCATGTTAGTAATGTGCTGTATGTCTGCCATTCCCCTTCGTTATGTGGAATGTTCTGCGGGTTTCCTCCAAAGTCATGTCACGGTCCAAACACATGCAGTGATAAAACGACATCCCATCCGGGGTGTACCGCTGCTTTATGGCCCGTGTTGGGACCAAACAAAACAGTTGCAACCTATTGCTTGTTATACAACGTACATGTTTGAAAGCTGATAGAGGTATTTTCAGCTTCAGGATAAGTCACTACCAACTCCACCACGACAGCTTAAGAATTTGTTTAGTTACATTTGCTAACTAGCGTCGTTATTTCCCGACAAATAATCTGAGAGCTAAGCTAAAAGTTTAGTAGGATCGACAGTATCAAAGCTCGTTTATGGTGTAGGTAGTAAAAGACTGGATTTCGGTATTTCTAGTCTTACTGGCAGGAATGTTTACATTTTGGTCAACATTAGTATTTGTAATACTTCAAACCTTTCATAAATGAATAAATAGCAACATTTCCTTCTGAGATTGCAAAGCTTTTGCTTACATTAATAGCAAAATAGTGAAAGTATGTTTCTCTTGCTAGGTGTCAGCCATGTCCCCCCCCCCAGGTGTCCGAAGCCCCCCAGGCATGGGAAGTGGATGTTGCTGGGCAGCGGTACAATGGATGCGTCAGGCCATCTCAGAGGGAGAAGCTTTCAGTGGTACCAAAGCGCATCATCTGGTTTAAACTGCAGCAGGCGACAGAGTTACACCAGGGCGTTGAAGATTGCCTTGAATAATAGTATCTCCCTCAGTGTTCAGGGCAGAGACCCTGCAGTGCACCGTAGGCCTGTATTACATGTTTTGATTCCTGTCCCAAGTTCAATTAAATTTCCCACCTGGCACTCAGTGAGGTGCTGTTTCAAGCAGTTTTATATATTCCAGCATCTTAGCAGTGCCTTAGCAACAAGATAGCAGGCGATTCAAAGGGTATGGAAGAAATCTGATTTAGTCATATAAAAGCTTGACAGTAAGCCCACTGAGCCATTTATGCACTATAAGTGACATGTTCAATGCTACACGAAAGCCACATGCATCGTCGCCGGCTAGACTGTGTTGGGTTATGTGATGAATGCTGGTAGATGAATGAGAGTGATGTTATTTCCACCCAATAAAAACGACAATTTGCTTGTTCTGTGTCACATGCACATGATTACCATGGCGACCAAAGCTTTGCCCAGCCCCCATCCTTTCCTGTGATTTCGCTGAGACCATGCACTATTAGCCATGTTTTTTTTGGGTAGCTATTTTGGGATCTTCAACTGCTTTGTAATTGACAGGTGTTTACAACAATCTAAATATTACTAACAACAGGATATAATTCAGCCCATTTTGTTGTGTTTGATGTTTTGATATTGAATCGTGACTTGAATTCCACTACTGTATCCCTGGGAAGGTGATTTCAAACCCTCATCAGGAATTGTGTATTTCTTTTAAGATTGAAATTTGTCCCTAACTAGTTTACAGGTGTGATCTTGTTTTCACGAATTACCAGGGAAAACTGTTAACTAATCTAGTTGCATATGTGCCCTTCCATGTTTTTTTCTTCTTAAGTGTGTTGATAACTGGTCCTGGATCATATGGTAATACTGTAGTACTATAATGCAAGGTAGTTAACTCTTTGAATTGCTCCAGTGAATATTTTCATTGTAAATAATTAATGGACTGTGCAGGAGGTCTCTTAGAAAAAAATGTTTTCTGACCAGTAACAGTAATGAAGCTGGTCATATATAGAAGTTTCCTTTCGTATATTTGACTCAACAATGTCCTGGTTATTAATTTTGAGTGAAGACTCCCATAGCTGGTAATGGTATATTAAAATGTTGATGCATGTTGAGGTGTCATGTCTGTTTATAACAAGCTGTTAAGCAGACCCTTGTCACGTCCTAAAAAAGCTGTCTGCACACGCCACACTGTCACAGACAGAGGGGGTGCATATGACAGCTTGAGCACGATTTTGCTGATGCTGTCGCTGTCCCTTCTGTTTAACGTCACGGTAAAGCTGGGGTCAACTTTGATGTTTTATTCTACATTTTCCAAAAGCAAAAATGTTGTCTTCTTCCCAAAAATGCCTGCTTCTGGCTGCTGACTTGTACCATTTAATTTAATGTCTCTCTC
>JAACJT020000040.1:638694-661711 GCA_009936485.2 Gymnarchus niloticus | reverse complement strand
TTGGGTGGGGTCGGGAGAGGGGCCCCCCCCCGCCCAAGCGGGCGCCCCCCCTCGCACCCCCCCGGGCGCCCCCCCCCCCCCCCCCCCCCCCCCGGGCAGCCCCGCGGGCCCCACACCCCCCCCCCCCCCCCCCCCCGGTCATCTCACTGCCCGTTAACTCCCCTGTTTTGCCCGCCACGCCCTGTGGCACGCAGGAGCTGAACGAGCAGGAGCTGTTTGGTGACGTGGGCCCGTGCATCACAGTGTCGGTTCCAGAGAAGCCCAGGACACCGCTGAAGACGGGAAAGGCCGAGAGTCAGACCATGCCATCCCCCAGGTCCGCGTGCCCCACACACCCACCCACCCCTGACGGAGACACTTCGATTCCTCCCTCAGTGCCCCTGCTCACCACACACACTGCAGTTTCTTCATCTATGGTGTCTTAACTGTGTGCGAAACAAACTGTCAGCTTTTGGTGTTACCTGTTAAAACCTCCTGGGAACAGCTGTGACTATTCAGTTTTTTATATTCTGTTTGTTACATGTAAGAGTGTTTTAAAATGTAAAACTGTGCTGTGAATCAGAAAATCAGTCCGCCCCGTCTGTCCCTCTGTTGCGGGCTGAGTCTGTGCTGACCGCTGTCCTTCCGCCATGCGACAGGTTGGACGGCGGGCACACGCCCAAGCAGCGGCGCAGCACGCCCACTAGGGAGCGCCAGCTGTCCAAACCCCTCAGCGAGCGGACCAACAGCTCGGACAGTGAGCGCTCACCCGAGCTGGGACACGCCGCACAAGTACGTGTCAGACAAAGCTGCCGGAAGTCAGCTCAGTCTCTTCTGTCCGATTGCTCTCATGTCGTTACTTACCTGTCTAGTGTAATGTGCCTCAAGAAATGTTATTGGTTTGTCCATCCTCTTTTTCAACTTTGACCCCAAGTATCCACCAATCAGGCCCTGTCTGGCACTCAGCCGTGTCACGCTTCTTCTATTATTAGTAGGAAAAGCAGAACCGTCCTCTCCTGATTACCGTGCTCGAAGCAGCGGTCAAAATGTCACCGTGTGACGAAAAGCTATCAGAAAACCAAACGAAAAGGATCTCCCAGCTTGGGCTTCTTGTGTTCTTCTGTTTCTACCTTCTCCATGAAACTGTTCTGTTTCCTGAAACTCGAATACGTTTTAACAGAATTACAGAAGTTCCATAACATCTGTTTACTAAGCAAATAAGAGATGTTATGTGGGTCAGTCTAGGGTCGAACTGGGAAGTGGTGGTCTTTTCAGGTGCTAGGGTGGTGGTTGCCTGGGTTCGGAAGCTTACACCTGGATGATGACTGCAATGTCGCATCTCTGTGATGTGCATTGCGAGAGTGGTGCGAGGTTGCGGCGTTTACGTAGTGCCGTGTCAGTTTTCAGTTTTGACACTGATGCCTTGCAGATGAGGCCTTGCTCTCGAAGGCCATCTGATGAGAATCAACCCTCAGCCTATCCATGAAGTCTACATCTAGGGCCTTAAACACCGTTATCTCCTGCCCGCCGTATGTAAACGTGCGGTACGTACAGTATGATCCGGCCCTGACCCGACACTCCATCGCTGCAGGTTCCGAGGAAGGCCATGTATGACCAGCTGAACCAGATCCTTCTGTCGGATACAGCCCTGCCAGAAAGCCTGATCCTGGTCAATTGTGGCGACTGGCAGGGACAGGTAAAGACTGTGGCCTGGTGGCCGGAGACTTCCTTTTCCATATCCGTCACTAAAATGCCCAGCTCTTAACCACTATAACAAGTCAATGGATTTGTAT
The DNA here is from genome assembly GCA_009936485.2 of Gymnarchus niloticus. Lineage (NCBI taxonomy): Eukaryota > Metazoa > Chordata > Actinopteri > Osteoglossiformes > Gymnarchidae > Gymnarchus > Gymnarchus niloticus. The sequence continues at coordinate 659,939 of JAACJT020000040.1, read as the reverse complement.
GTAAACTGAGCTTATAGTAAAAACAGGATTACTAAACCATAAGATTTATGCGCGTTCATTTCAGTTCTATTTGTATTATTTACAACTGCATACATTTTTATTTTCTTGTGTTAGAATTATAAATGTCAACATATGTGCAATGCTCACTGTGATTAATGAAGTTACGTCCCCAGTTTGTGAATGAATGAATCCGCCCGATCCCAAATGCACCTAAGATGGGTCTGCATACCTGGCTTTGCAATGCATCGTGGGTTACTGTGCTGTATCTGCAGTACGTGGGAGAGGCCCTGCAGTCCCAGAAACAGCCGGTCGTGTGTACGTGCTCCGGTGCGGAGATACAGGCTGTGCTGTCCGCCGTCCTGACGCGCATCCAGAAATTGTGAGTCTGTTCGCCTGGCTAGACTGGACGTAATGGACATGGGGGTGTTCTCGTGGTGCCAGCGTGTCTGTTCATCCCGCCTTTTTTAAATTGGCTCACCTGTGCTAGGTGTGCACTCTCCGAGTTGGCGTTAATGCAACAGTGAGGGAGTCCGCAAATCTCAGGTATTCGGTATCATTTCTAGGCCTGCAGGAAACATTCGATTCATGTAAGAATTGAGTCTTATGTTCAACGTTTCAAAATCGACTCGCTGTTTCCAAAAATTGATTTTATTTATTTTTTTTTTCCTAAATGTTACGGCTTCAGTCAAATGATGGTACATAAAGACAAAGCTCTCGTGTGTATGGTACGGTTATGGAAAAGATCGCGCATCACGAGTCTGTGTGTTGCAGTGCTGTGTAATCTTGGTAACAGCACTGAGGAATAGCAGTCAGATGGACAGCAGTGCATTGGAGGAGGCAGTCTGGTGATTTGGTCCAAGAGCAGGTTCGGTGACTCAGATGACGGCAGACCGGTCAGGGGGCACAGGGGATGGGGACGGAGGGTACTGTAGGCCAGCAGACAAATAGTGGCACCGCTTGAGTCCGGACCTCAAAAAGAACTGCCCCAGAAATGGGGTGGGGGGGGAAAGTGCATGAGGAATTGAGCAGCAATTTAAGACTGCAGAATAATGGCAATAAAACAGTAGGAGCTCCGGTGTAACAATATATGGCAGCATAACTATGAGGGAGGTTCACAAAGATTCCCACCCATAATGATGTCCCCGCTTTATCTTGGTTGTACCCTTCTGTGTGGTCTGCCCCTCCTCTCTCCTGTCTCCCATCTCAGCTGTAACTGTAACTCCTCCATGCCCAAACCGGTGAAGGTTGCCGTTGTCGGGGGGCAAAGCTACCTGGGGGCTGTCCTGCGCCTGTTTGTGTCCCAGCTAGCCAGTAAGACGTCTGACTGGCTCGGTCACATCCGCTTCCTGGTGGTCCCTCTGGGTAAGCTGGCCGGTGCCGTGTAGTGGTCCCCTGACCTCTAACCTGCTGGACTCATTCTTTGTATTGTACAGATCAGAGGTTAACTTGCAGAGGTGTTTGTTAGTCATGCTTGTTGTTTCTGTGGGTGCGCCAATCAGTTTCCTGTAGTTCCTCATCTTCTCACTTCATTACATCATCACAGGGCTTATTCACAGAATTTACAGCACATCTGTCTGCCTCATTTTGAACAGGCTCGCATCCTGTTGCCAAGCACCTAGCATCCCTTGACAACCGCTACAATGCCACCTTCCTGGACAGCGCATGGAGGGACTTGTTCAATCGCTGCGAGCCCCCACAAACTGGTATCCCCCCCACCTACCACCTCAATTCCAAACATCAAGTACATCTACGAAAACCGTCACTGGTTCTAATGAATAGTCGGTTGGTTCCACATTATCTCTCCAGTTGTAGGTTCATGCCCTTGTAGAAGTGCATCATAGCATGCTCAGGACTGAGGGAAGGGTGTGTACAGAGGTAGGGGCTCTCTAAACATCCACACGTGACTGTACCTGCTGCAGAGGTGGTGGACGTGGGGGGCCGGATTGCCCAGTACATCAATGGGGCCACTGTCACCCACCAGCTGCCCATCGCCGAGGCGATGCTGACCTGCAAGCACAGAATGTGAGTCGCGTCTGCTGCCATTGGCCCGTTTCCCCTGGGTGGGGGTGGGGGGGGGTGTCCTGACATGTATTTTGATGCTATGCATTTGCATTGTAAGTGCCCAGTACTCCAGCTCCGCCGTTTCTACAGTGTTTAGTCATTATTCATTGAAATGACATTCCTGTTGTTTGTGGGGTGACGCTATCTGTTATCCGTCGCTTGTTTATTGCTTGTAGGAATGATGAAGATTCCTATCAGAAGTTTATTCCGTTTGTTGGGGTAGGTTTGTTGTTTCCGGCTTTTGGCAGCCTCTGGACTGGGGGTGATGTTGTACTTTGCTGGTGTTGCTACTGCTGCTGTTGTTCTTGTTGCCGATGTTGTTGTTTTTGTAGCTGCTGTTGTTCTTGCTTTTGATGTTGCTGCTGTTACTTTTATTCTTGTTGTTGTTATTGCTGTTCTCGCTGTTGTTGCTGGTGTCCATTCCAGAAAGCGGGTTTAACAAATCCTCCAGTAAAACCTGAATTCTGACTAGAGAAAACTGATAGCATGATTTCAGGATTGGTCGAGTCTCCAAATCTGTCCGAATTTCTCCAATCAGAGTCGAGGATTTGTTAAGCCTGCCTTTTGGAAACGGCCCCTCTTGTTGACGCTGTTGATGTCGTCATCGTTGGTTTTTCTTGCTCTAATGCTGTTCTTGCTGTTGGTGCTGTCATGTATCTCAGCTTACTAAAGGGCCTATTAACTGAGGCATTTTTTTTTTGCTCCTGCAGGTGGTGAAGGTGGGATTGATCGAACACAGTCCGGCGTCTGCAGGTGGATCCCAGTTTCACTATGTTAGGGCAACAGTGCAGCTTTGGCCTACAGAGTACTGAATTTTAGGACAATCAGGCACATAGCCCTTCAGCCTTTGGCCCTCTTTACGGTCCACAGGTGGTGATGCCGAAGAGCTTATGGCACTCAGCTTGGCGGTACCCTCCACTTCCCCTCCGGCTCACGGGTCTCCAACAGCTGGGATGAAGGAGATGGCCACCCCCCCTTCCTCGCCCTCCTTGAGCAGTGGCTTAACTGTGCTGGGGTGAGCTGGAGCTCCTTGCGGTACTCATCTCGACTTTTTTTGGCAGTTTTTGTGTCCAAACGTTTTTTTGAGCACGTACCTCATTTCTCACCTAGGAGCCCCAGCATGTCTCATGGGATGGACGCCATCGGGCTTCAAGTGGACTACTGGGTGGCCCCTGGGGCGGAGAAGCGGCGTGAGGGTGAACGGCGTGACACAGGCTCCAAAAACACCCTCAAGAGCGCTTTCTGGTCCCTTCAGGTCAGCCGACTTCCGGGAGGCGGTGAGGGCCAGGCCCAACCCAACACCATGGCAATGACCGTGGTTACCAAGGAAAAAAACAAGAAAGGTGAGGATGGTAGCTCTGAGACTGGATCCGCATGTGTTCCCTGCCCAGAGCTTGTGCACAGATTTGTTCCATGTGGGTCACACTGGGGGATTACCTTACATCCCCTGGTGCACTGAAAGGCAGCATTTATGTGGTACAGCAGAGCAAAACTAATCTAGCAGCAGGCAGACAATATGTCACAAGGTATCTGCAACCCCAGTAATTCCCCCTGTCATTCTTGTTCTCCATTACCCCAAAGTGCCAACCATTTTCTTGGGCAAGAAGCCCAAGGAGAAGGATGTGGACTCCAAGAGCCAGGTGATAGAGGGCATCACCAGGCTCATCTGTTCAGCCAAGCAGCAACAGACCATCCTGAAAGGTATAGTGCCATGGTGGTGGGGTGGTGGTCCCAGTGATACCCATCCCAGTCAACTGGGGCGGTGTGTGGCTCTGTGGGTTAGGTCTTGGTCTCTGTGCCTGTGACCGGAAGGTTGCCGATTCTAATTCCACAGTTACCAAAGTACCCGTATTGACATTGGGCCCAAAAACAGCATAGTGGTTGATTCTCTGCTCTGACCCAAAAATTTTACTCTCCCCTGTATGTATGTATATGTTTTATGGAGAGCAGTATGGGACATATGCGGTTCAATGTACTTGTTTTTTGCAAATGAGAAATCAAGAAATTTAGATTTAGCCGTGTTTGTGGTGCCAGACCACTGAACTAAACCATCACCCCTCCTAAAGGGAGGCAGAATTAAGCTGGCTGAGGAAGGTTATGAAATACCGTGTTCCTCTGATCTGTAAATGTGCAAGGTGATGATGACACCAGTGCAGCATCAATGATTGCTGGATCTCCAAGCCCCGTCATTTTTGTTTCTTCCAGTTTCCATCGATGGCGTTGAGTGGAACGACATTAAGTTCTTCCAGCTGACTGCTCAGTGGTCCACACACGTGAAATACCTTCCAGTTGGACTGTTTGGCTATAATAAACCGTCATCCTAGGACCTGCCGTCAGCCTGCTTTTGGCCGCAAACCAGCGATCAGTCATTGGACACGGTCTCTGTCACTTAGTGCTTCCTGGGCACTGTGCTAGCCAATGAGAAGCAACCAGGAGGGCAGGCCTCTCCTTTTGTTCTGCTGAAGTTTAAGGTCCGATGCTTCTTTTGCTTGTTTTGTGTCGTTTCCTTTCAACGAATGAAAGGCACCTAGTAATAGGGCTAGCAGGTGATGCTGGGTGTCACCAGCAACAAGGATGGGCTCACGCAAAAGTCGGACTTCTCCGGCTTTCGTCACATATCACACTTTAGGTTTCTTGCACCCTGAATTCTCAGTGAGGTGTACAGGCGGTGTTCAGGGGTGTGTGACACAGGAGGAGGGTTTTCCTGGCTGTGATTGACAAGCCAAATGTTGACAGCAATGAACAGCTGTAACCTGAGCTTCACTTTGTGCTGTTAATCTAATGCTCCTGTCTCCACTCTCTTCTTTTCCACACTTGAATGCACGTGAACGGTCTATTAAATTGTACATAGGTTTAATATATAAAGCTAATTATGCTTCGTAAACAGCGGGGAACCAAATAATGCTGCTTTGGACAGCAGGTGAAAGGCACTGGAACCCACCCTGCCTGCGTTCTGAGATTTTGAGGGAATATTGTCATTAATTGTAATTAACGAACGATTTATCTGGCTGTGGAAGAGCTGATGTGCTACATTCCAGTCGCTTTGACATGTGTGATCGGTGGGGATATTGCCTGCTTACATGTGAACCTGTTTTTACAGTAAACTCTTTTCTTGGCGCTGCAGTTCGTATTATAAAGCCCCGTTCTTTACCTGTTCCTAAGCTGTATAATGCTTTTCCAGCACATTTTAATTCTACCTTTTTAAATTAATGTGCATTACCCATGCGGCTACCTTGCTTTAGATGTTTTATGTTCTTTTAACTTCAGAAAAATAGGAAAAATCTTCAAGACACGGCAGCTTCATTCTTTAAATCATGTCACAGCTGATTAGAGAGCTGCCCTTGCTGCAGACCAAAGACAAGTGATTGTTGTTTCTCTTCAATAAAGTCTCGGCGATTGAAATAAATCGATTTCGTGTTGGATTTTAGTTGTATGGGCTTGTTTTTATTTTGTTTACAGCCGAAACGATCCAGAGCAAATGTTCTCCTTGAGGTTTTCAGCTTGTAATTCTGCTGTTGTTTCTTCAGTGGCGTTGTCCTTTAGGCAAAGTGCATACTGGCATGCTTTTCTGAGCTCTGCTCCAGACTCTTTCCTGCATAGTCAACGACCTGGCAGAAATGCATGGGGTTTTATAACGTTGCTTTGCAACCCCCGCCACCTCACAGTGTACGTCGGTGAAGTTGGGTGTAACTTGGGCCTCCATCACTGTTTACTTCGTCCCCAGATCCGAGTTCGGAGTGCAGAACGGGGAGCTATAATCGACACGTCTCGCTGAACTCTTTAAAGGTGTGATCTACCCAATAACAATATTAGGCTTATTTATCGTCGGAATTTGTATTATCTGCATTTTATGTTGTGAGAACTACTGATGTTTTGTAATTTGGTGAAAATCTGAAAAATAGAACATGTTCTTGCAGCTCATCAGTGTTTTGCTGATACTCAATATATGTATCTGGTTGTCTTATGTCCGTTAACATTTAAAAACTTTAAAAAAAAAAATTACTTTATTGTAATATTAACATTCAAAGGTTCATTTTTTTTTTTTTCCCCGACCCGAAAGTTTAGCTAATGCCAAACGTCTTCCCGGAAATTGTCTGAACCCGTAGACCGTGAACTTTGCATCAGAGAATGCAAGATGAAAATGGTAATTTTCTGCAAGCTAATTTCATTGTATAAAAATGAATGCGCGTCACTAAACATACAAGGGTTTATTTAATTTATTTAGTTTAGGTTTTTGGTAAAGGCTCTGTATTTAGTGGCCTGAAATCGACCCGGTATTTTAATTTATTCTTACATGCTTTTGGTGTTTCTGGACACACTGTGGCGACGGTTCCTGGAAGAGGCGGGGAGGCAGAGACATCTTGACTTTAACAACAAGGCCCTTAACCACCCCAAAAACAGCCTTGCATTTACACACTGACTCAACTTTTCCACACAAACCAGGAGGTTAGCCTAGCTACCTCCCCACAGACATACACACGGTAGGACAAACACATAATATATTGCCCGTAATCCCTATTTACAAAGGTGGTGTCGGTTCGTGCCCCTACATTGCTAACACATCGACAGGACTAGAGCTGTTAACCTGCAGGGAAATTGGAGTCCTGCATGGTGTTTCTGAATTACCAAAACGTAAACCGTGCCAAATCCACAAGGTCACATCGTATATTCATTTTTCCCCAGTGTTAATTTATTTGAATGCACTAATTTCATGTCATAATTTAAGATCTTGCTGCAGTGGGTTTATTAATTTGAAGTAAGACGGATTTAACAGGTGCTGAGAAAATTACCATAGAATCAAGGGGAATGTCAGGAATGTTTAATGAAATTGTAAATTTACAAGTTAAATATTCAGTGTGGTCTGGAAAAGTCAGGCAAACAAAGGGAGTGAGATGGCAGAATTTAATTGCAAAAAATTTCGTTGAAAGATATCTAGATATGGAAGTTGAACCTATTATAATAAATGAATGTTTCATGAGCTGTTCAGTACATATTAGCTTTTGGAATGTTTTTAAATTTACATTCAGCATTCGTTGTCCAAATGTCCACCTTTCCATTTATTTCTTATTTGCTCTTTTGAGTTGAATAATCTTGCAAGTATAGTGAAGGCTTTGCTGATGCCGAATTACAGACCATTGAACGGACTCAACAGAAAATACCAGCTTTTGGAATGTAGAGAAGCATCCTGCCTCCATTTTGTGAGACGAAATCAATTCTGCTGTGTTGCATTCTGTGACATACAGATATTACATCCCATCCTGTTTGCCTGTGTAATCAGAAGCAATTTCAGTGTTGAATTTTGTCGTAAAATGTTTGTTGTGAAAAATGGAAAAACAAAATCAAATGACACACAGGTTGGATGTAATAAAATACCCCCTGTGGTGATGATGAATTAAACATTAACCTAAAAAGAGAAAGAGGCAGGATTTATACAGTTCACTTTTTCACCACCAGGGGGGAGAGTAGTTGTGATTATTTATACAAGTGGTCAAAGGAACACCTATTTTGCATAGTTGTCCAGTATATGAAAACTAGTGAGTGTGTTTATCATCCCTCAGGTAATTGAAGCCTTTAAAGTTCTCTCGCCACTTATAGTTTCCAAATGGATCTGTCACATTCCCTGTTCTCGTCTGTGAAAAAAACACTTATTGGGTGTCTTAAAATTGTGAATAGTAATGTAATTATTTTTTTTTTTTTCTGCAGTATTTTCTTGTCTCCCTTCTCTCAAGTTCATCCACTGCATAATTCTCCAGAGGTTAATGATGGAGAAGATTTAAATATAAGCCTACTTTGCAGTATTGTGTGTCAAGGCTTGTCGATGTGGATCAAGTATTTTTTGCACATGCTGATTGCAGTTGTAAGTGGTTGCTTGTAATGATAATGCTCTTAGCCTATAAATCACTAACCACTAATAAATTTGTGAGAATAATTAAAGTTATATTGTTACATTGTTAGTTTTTCTTTTAGCACATTTTTCTTGTCTATGAAAATTAGTGTCTTTTGTGGAAATGTCTAAAGTATAAAATGAAATAAACTATAAATTTGTAGCTGTTTTGATGCCTTTTGTCATTTGTTTATTTCACAGTACTTCAGTAATTAAGAAAATGTGCCTTAAATTTGGAAAGTAAATTCTATTTTGGACTTCCGGACATTTTGGAAAACTATAATTTTCTTGATAGCGGAAGGTGCAAATCTGTCATTTCCATCCATCCATTTTCAAAACTGCTTATCCTATGTAGGGTCATGAGGGTCTGGAGCCTATCGCAGGTAGGAAAAGGGCGCAAGGCTTGGGTATAGCCTGTACAGGGTTCCAACCCTTGACAGGGAAAGGTCTCTCTCTCTCACACACACACACACACTCACTCACTCTGTTACAAATTACTGGCAATTTGGGGATGCCAGTCAGCCTACGTCATGTCTTTGGGCCATAGAAGTAACCAGAGTACCTGGACATAGAGGAGTTATTTGAACCCCCCAACCCTGGACATATGAGGCACCGCTCCGTCTTCCTACCTGTAATACAGAAGGTGGACTTCTGGGGATGTCCAACGCATTTCCAAGCTCATGACAAAAATATGTGCAACCTTTGGTGCAAATGCAGTACGGGCAGCCTGAGTCTGGCTTCATCTCTATTTTCCGCTTTTATTCACGTTTAGTAATGCCGTTACAGTGGTACGCATGCTGCAGACAGACTGTATTCTCTCGTTTCGGAGAACACGGCAAATGGTGCTGTGCTGCTGTATTTACTTGGCACTGTTAAAATAATGTTTTTTATGGTACTGACTATGGGAGGAAAATAAAACCTGAGCTAAAATAAAGTTGACAGGCACACATTGTTGATGTAAACCAGGTTGCCTTTTACCACAAAAGAGGTTTGGGGGACATTACTGATACATCATTATCAGTCCTCGATTATAGCCGGAAGCCTTCAGCGGCAGAACAAACTGGCTCCAGTCTGCCGAATTCGGAGGTGGATCAGCATGGCTGAGCTTTGGCTGTTGCATGTGTGGCTTGAGTGTTCTCTGATTGTCTGGGGGGACAGTGGCTCCTCGCTATCCCTGGTGTGGGAGGGGAAAGAACAATGGCGAAACATGCTGCGTGCTATCAGGCCAGGCCAAAACCATACTGCAGAACAAATAACTGAGAAAACTGTTATATAAAAGGGCCGTTTAGACAGACAATACTGTAGACTGTAAAACTTTGAAAATCCATCTCTGACACGGTTGTGAAGTCTGACAAGCAGAGGGCACAAGACTGGGGCACATCCTGGACAGGATGCCAATTCATCACATACACACTATATGGGCAATTTAGAGATGCCAGTTAGCTCAATCCACACACATAGTGATTTGAACCCCCAACCCTAAAGGTGTGAGGCAACACTGAGCCTCCGTTCTGCCTGTTATTGCATTTCAAATCTTTCCAATTAATGTACAGTATTTTCTAAGTATTATACTATAACCATATACTGTGTAATCCATGTTTTAATAGATCTACATAGTAAATATATGACAGCACTAGAATCATATACATAAGATGTAAATAAATTTGTTCATAGAAAAATGTGTGAATAATCCAGTAAGATTATTGGTTATATTGATGTTTGCTTTTTTCAGGGATAAGCCTTTTAATGAAACATCCCTGCAAAGCATGTGCATGGATTTCAGTAAAGAAGGTAGGTATGTGCCCTGACCGACTTTAAGGAAGGCTGAAAATATTCCTTCCAAATTTCATACATGAATATTTGAAGTGATTGTTTCCAGTTATACTGGATCTCTACCAAATTTCAAGTCAAACCCACACCCCAGCTGTAGAGATCAAATTATTTTTTGCCTCCACTGAAATTAAGCAGCCTTCACAAAAGTTTAATATATAATATTACTCATTAAGTGTGCTATATTAAAGACTCGCTAATGAATATACAGATTATTTAATATGATTAGTCTCAACACAAACTAGCTAATGTAGCATGTAAACACAAGGAAAAAACAAAAATTATTCAACCAAACCACCACCCCCCACCACCAAACAGAGATTATTCTGCTTTGTGTAAATAAATACAACCTAAATATTCCAGTATAGGTTCATTTTTATTCCACAGTGTCACATCCATTTGAAGCGATTCAGGCCTCCCCTGGGGTCACTGGAAGTGAGTGTATGACAGGCTGGAGTGACATTCAGGTTTACAGAAAGGCGGGAGCACAGAGACGGACGGATGACAGAGAGGGATATGTTTCTCATAGAACCAAACCTGGAGATGATATCTGACAAACTGACAGCCACCATATTTTACTGGGGCTCTAACCAAACTCCACTGGAAGATCTTCTACATCTTCTCACCACTGTATCGTCATAAATCTTTTGATTGTACGCTCTTTCCACTTACATAGGGTTCCAACTACATGTCCGCTTGCTTAAAAATCATATTCGCCACTTCACATTTACTCAGGCAATAAACATCGCCCCCCTTGGCAATCAGACATGAAAGGGAGACAACACATTGACAATGTAGGTGAGATGATTAGAGATATCATCTTCGAAGTACTGTGGCCCACTTGTATCCCAGTTCCAGATCACTATTCCATATTTTATTGCTGATGCTTTTGTCACATTTTCTAAAGCTAAATAAAGAAGCTTCCAGGTCGACCTTTTTCCTTACTGATCATGTATGTATTTTTTGTGTCACTGTCATGTTTGGTCTGCATGATTTCCCTGCATATTTAATGGGCATCCCCATCTGCGTTCTCGAAAGATCTGGGGTTTAATCAGACCGTTGTTCACAAAATCATAACCACTTGACAGTCAACAGTTTATAAATACTAAGCCATTTTTTTCTGACAAGACAATCTAATGTACTGGCTGGACAAATTTATGGGTTTAAGAGGAACAAACACCACCACAGCGGCAATTCTCCGGGAGGGGGGACGTCACACAGGCAACGCGTACGATGAACACAGCAGACATCTGCAAACACAATAACTGGGACCTTCTAAGAGGAGGCGTGTTGGACATGCCTTTAATGCAGAGACAGGGGTGGCTTTGCTCAAAAATACCACGACAAAACGTTTAACACGCAAGACCAGCCTGTTTGTGGTCTGCAGTGGCCAGAGCAACTGGCAAATATTCTCTGACAAATTAAATCAGTGTGTCACCATTTGTGTGCCACTGGGAAAACAAAACAAGTTGTGATTTGGGCAGGTAAAGCTAATGGTATTCATTGAGGCATCAGAGAAAACAATGCAGTGTGGTATTGGTGCAAAGCCTCCCGGACCCTCCGTCAAGTTTCAAAACCAGGGCACACTGGGGGGGGGGGGGGTTGCACAGCGTGGAAGCTTAAGGGGCACCAGGGAGATGAGGATGGGTGGGCCGGGGGCGAGAGAGCGGACCATTTACAAATCGCTCTCCCCATAAAGGGCACTGGAGAATGAGATGTAGTCCAGGGCTCCGGTTGGGGCATCGGCCCCGATGTACTTGGTCATGCGGCTGATGCAGTATTCGGCCTGCTCTGGGGGCAGCTCCCGCCGCAGCTCGTCCACGGTGATGTAATTCTGGTGGGAATGTGGCATTACATCACCAACACAGCGATTACATCATCACGTGGTTCTAGAACTCAATGCACAGTGTAAGGTGAAAGGGGGGGTGTCTCATCACCATGGCACAGTATCACCATGGCAATCGACCTGCCTATAGATGTCACAGTTAAAGCTAGCTGGTCCTGGTAGGGCTGTACCATCTGTATAGATCCCACAGTTAAACATAGCTTGTCCTGGCAGGGCTGTACCATCTGTATAGATGCCACAGTTAAACTTAGCTGGTCCTGGTAGGGCTGTACCATCTGTATAGATCCCACAGTTAAACGTAGCTTGTCCTGGCAGGGCTGTACCATCTGTATAGATGCCACAGTTAAACTTAGCTGGTCCTGGTAGGCCTATACCATCTGTATAGATGCTACAGTTAAACCTAGCTGGCCATTGTACGGCTGCACCATCTGTATAACGACATTTGGGGGTCTTTGCTTTTTTAACCGTTTTGAGAATGGGGTCTTGTTCCTGTATGTTTTTTTTGTGTAAACCCCGGTGTCCAGGGACTTTGCCACATGTGCACAGAGCCAATGTGTTCACCTTGTCAGAAGCCAGGATCTTGAAGGAAGCCATGACCTGCTCAGCGGTATCGGTCTCGGCAGTCTCTCGGGTCATGAAGTCGATGAAGGCCTGGAAGGTGACCACGCCGGTGTTGTTGGGGTCAACCAGCGTCATGATGCGGGCGAACTCCACCTCACCCTGAGAGAGAGTGACCAGAGAGCTTGGGAATCGAGAGACAACATCCTGAGCATAAACTCTAAGATAAACAGTCAGCTTGGATCAAAATGCTTCGTTAAGGATTTTGACTGTAAACACCTATAATCCAGAGAATGGTTCTGATGGTTCCATGTAATACACCAAAGTACAACTGTAGATCACCTGCATTTACATTTATTTTTTTGGTGGATGTTTTAGTCCAAAACAGAGTACAAATGAGGCAGGTGACAAGCCAAATTTGGTACTAGTGCTGCTAGTTTGAGCTTCCACTGGTCTACCAAAATCGAGCGCCAGATAGTTTGATGAAAAAGACCTGTACAAACACCGCTAAAAACCTCACATCAGTCAAGAACACTTATGCAGGAAGTTGGAGGGTTTTGAGCAGCAATTCAAGGTGTCAAACAAAACAGGATTTGTATGTTACCGTGTGGTGCCTTTTCCTGGACTGGTTATTGAGTTACCCATGGTTAAGAGGTTGCTTGTAGCCAAACTCCCCTCCCGGGGGTATTGGTTCCTTGTGGCAGAATCTGTACTCACAAGATCATAGCCCATGGAGATCAGGCAGGCACGGAAATCGTCTGGGTCCATCATGCCGTTCCTCTTCTGCAGGCATGAGGTAGTTTTATTGCCATTTGAAATTAATTCACTTTCAGAAGACAGCTTACAAAATTATTAAAGTGTTCAAAGAAACCTGCAGTCCCTGATTTAAACAATTTCTTTACTATTTTCCTTCATTTTTTTGCCTTTAGTGGTCCACCCTCCCCACCCCCCCCAAAGTACTGCTGAAATCCTTGTTTGTCTTTTCTCTCCTTAATCGCTCACCCTATCAAAGTGGTTGAAGGAGGCCCTGAATTCGTTGAGCTGCTCCTGACTGATGCCCTTGGCGTCTCGGGTCAGGATCTGGTTCTCGACCTCATTAATGGTGCGAGCGATGGTAGTGAGCAGCTGCTCCCAGCCGACGCGGATATGCTGGAGGTAGAGAAACAAGGGGAGCAGCTGAGCAGAAAACATCCTATCAAACACTACAAGACAGAAAAGGAATAATAATTTAAACTGATAACTTCATTCCAGTGTGGGATGAAAGCCACGAAAACCAACATGTTTTCTGTATAGTATCATACTGCAGGGACATAGACATAAACTCCAATGCACTTCATGTCAGCACCTCCATGGTATAGTTGGTGTGCTTGTTGTCAAAGATAAGGGCTTCCTGAATAAGCTGGTGGTCTCCTTCTAGCTTGTCAATGTTGGACTTGTAGTTGATAATGTTCTGCTCGTATTGCTTCAGGTTGTTCATCTGTTCCTCTAGAGAGCCAGCGATGTCTACTGAGACGCGACCAATCTCCTGTGGACGGAAAATAGAAGAGTGCATAAATAGCAACCCATGCAAGTGTGACAATTTCCGTGTGAACTAGTTTCAGATCTTTGCGTTTCTGTGAATCTACCGAGCTGGTAAGCTTAATAAGGCAATCATGTAATGGTAGATAAATATACTATAAAACGTCAGAAGTTAAGGGTGTGTATTACCTCCATCTTTGTCTGAATCCAGGGTCCAATAATATTAGCTTGAGCCGCGAACTGACGTCTGAGTCTCTCATTGGCCTGTTGTCTTGCCACCTCCTCTTGCAGCATTTGGTCTCTGAGAGGAACAAGGTGCTTTACCTGCAGAAGTTAGAGCAGAGATAGATGGGTAACACCCAACTTAACCAAGATGAGAAAGAAGAAAATATATACTGTTGCAACCTAGGGGTTCCATGCTCTCTAACTGACAGGTTCTCAATGCAATAGTGGTAATGAAGGAAACTGCCATCTGCAATGGAAAAAGACCATCTCCTGGGAGTCTGTGACTCCAAGTACTCCTGCCCACCTGTCATCCTGTCCTGCACTGGGCTTCTATCCTGCTAAATACAAATATAGGCAACTGCTGTCAACCCTGGTGGTCCATGTCCTATCCTGCAACTGAGGCTTACTCACAGTTTCCCACTTGTTGATAATGTCCTGATGGGAGAGGTTGGTGTAGGGGTTAATGCCCGACAGCTTGATGCCGTATGTCTGAGCAATCTTCAGAATCTCGTTCTGGATTCCCATGATTGCCATGCGTTCCTTGTCAGCTTCAGGCAGAGTGGCTTTAAACTGATCATGGGCTGTGATCAAACTCTGTGGGAAGAGGAGGATAATGAGAGGGCAACATGGTATGATATCAAATATCATTTCTGGTTGACTGGTCAGTCCAACCCTCTATCTACTAGTGTCTCTGTATACCTGGATCTCTTCAATGCTGTGCACAATAAACATGTCCTGCAGATCCTCTGTTGCTCCATCCATCCAGTTGTTGAAGGGTGCAGCCCTCTTGGCAAACTCCAGGTAGAGCTGGTCAATGGTCTCCCACAGCTTCTCGACACGCTGAGTGTAAATTAGAGGAAGTTGACATCATTTCGCAGCTGAAATTTTTACCTGAAACATCTATATCTATGTTGAAAAGCTATATGTAGATTATTGATCGTTGAATTAATGTGGTCAAAGGGAATCAGTGCTCTGATTCTTGAGGCGGTTCTCTTGAAGAATCAAGGACATCTCATCATACTTCCAGTGCATCTCTCCTTTTTTGGGTCAGAGTGCCCAGGTTGTCCCACTGGTCACAGATTCCCTGGCAACGGGCATTGATGGTGGCAGCATCATGGTAGTCCAGCTCACTGGTCCCCACAGAAAAACCAAACACCGGTCAGACACACCTGCTCTGGATTATATATCTGGAAGTCCATGTTTTCCAATCCACTCCATCTTACTTGAGCTCCTGGGCAATGGCAGCGATCTGCTCCACTCTATCCTGATGGGCAGCCAGATCGCTTTCAAATGCTTCATGTTTCCTCATCAGGGCACGGATCTCCATCAGGGAGGCAGACTCGTAGTCCTTCTGTGTCAGCAGATCCTCCTTCCCTGTGTATCCAGGCAACAGAAACATCACGGCGCTTCTACAGAGTAACCTCGCCATAGTTTGTTTTGCAGGACATTTAATGGATCACTCTAACACTATTCAATATTTATGAAAAGACTATGAGCTGCATAATCATCTACACAGCTGCTTTTTCATTCTTTGTAGGCTCGATGATTTCAGCTTGCTTCCCTTTCCCTGTCACCTCAGTACCTGCAGTCCAGGACTCATGAAGACCACACTTCTGCTTGAACTTCTCAGCCAGGTGATCCAGTCTCTCCAGGCGGCGTATCTCTGTCAACAGCCACTCCTCATAGCCCTTCTCTACCTGTTCTAGACCTTTCCAAGCATTGGCGATGTCCTAAGGGAAGGAGGAAGTCGTATGCATCAATGGCAGACTGTACCTTTGGTGTGGGGTATATGGCACGATGGTCAGTGTGGGCGTACACCTACCGAAACCATCTTGCCCTCGGAGGGCATGAAGGCAGGCCTGTTGCTGAGCCTCAGCTTGGTCTGTAGGGTGTTGAAGTTGATCTCCAGCTGGCACTTCTCCTGCACGCGCGGGGGCTTGTGGACGCGCCGGTAGTCCCGGAAATCCTCCAACTTCTGCTGCATGGCACGCATGGTCTGCTCCGCCACGCGGTTCTCCAGCCAGGGGATGGTGCGGCGAATCCACTCGAGCAGCTGCGGGGTGGGGTGGCCAGAGAAGGCTCAGCATGTGGATTAGGAGCAAGTGGCCGACGCTGGTGAGCAGGGAGGATTCTTACTTCGCTGGCCAGTTTTTCATACTCCTCCATCAGTCTCTCGTTCTCTTGGTTTACAGCCAACACCTTGCAGATCCTGTTAGCAGCCGTCTCGGCCTTCGTGCGGGGAAAAGGGGATTAGATCATGGCAACATGGAAGGGTCTTGGTCTCCATATGAAAATGGCGGCTTTATGAGAACAACAGTCGATGGTTTCTTCTCACCTGCTCTGCTCCAGCAAAGGCGTGGTAGAAGCAGGACACGTAGGTCATGATGGCTTTCTCATCAGGCTTTGGGGTGTTAACGATATCTAAAAGCAGTTGGAATATAAAGATTTAAGTATATGCTGCAAAGAAATGTAAAAAGTAAATCAAATGTAATGTTCAGGAAAAAATAGTGATAGCACACTGAAAATGTGCACATCCATTTCATGATGCTTTTTGTAGACTGTTAGAGATATCACTCCCAAAGGGACAGACTTTAATAAAAGCTGTGACGTGTGAGAGAAGCTGCATTGGACGCCTAATTCCAAAATTTAGCCGGATGTCTACCGGCATCGTGAATGTTGCCCGGTTCACTGCGGCTCACGTCAGTCACAGACGTGCTGATTGCAGTCTCACTGCCAACGTGGGGGACGGAACTTGCGATGCTTAAAGAGAACAGCAGGGGGCAGTAAGCGAACAGTTATGGCTTACCTTCGGCATCCAGCATCTTGGGGATATCGAGGAACTTCTCAGCCACGTCAAAAGCAGTGTTGAGGTTACCAATGGGGTCATCCTACACAGGCAAGCACACATGTTGGGACAGAGTTCGAAGGTGAGGGATACTGTTCTGAGAACATTATGAGATGTGTTATGAGAACGTTATGAGATGTGTTATGAGAACGCCACGGATGAAAGCATGAAGTGCCACAAGTAGCAATCCCACATAGCAACTAGTCGCAGTGGATGAGGAGCAGATGGCCTCCAGCCCCACATGCCAAACAAGTCTGCTGGAGACCAAGCAGCAAATCTGCATGTCCTGCAAACCAAGGCAACCAGCAGTTCTCCAGCAATTTATCAACACAAGAGCTGTAAATATTAATGCAGATCACAGGGATCAATATAAGGTCCTAAATTACCATGATACAGGCCATCATAATGTTAAGAAGCAATACAGTTCTGGAGTCAGGATTGAATAATCACATTTGGACGTTACAAATATGTAGTTATTTTTCAGTTTGTCTTCACATATATGCAATGTTGTATGCAATATTTCATGCAAGAAAATTCACTGAGCGAAGACTTATAGCCTAGATAACTAATGGACACATCTATCAATGAAACAATGGCTAAAGAAAAATATTTTAAAAAAAAGGCCAGAAATGACACATTTTAGTCAAACTGGTTTTAGGATTCATTCTAAAATCTGCATCTGCTGACATCAGTCAGATAAGCCATATCGTGAACATGTAACTAAAAACCCTGTTAATTACCTGCTTTTTAATTTCAGAATAATGACTTGATGCTGTACTGCTTGTCTTGTGTTATAAGAAATACAATGTAAAGGATCTGTAAAATGTTGCTCTTAAGTCTTGAAAGCAGGAAAGTGCCAAAACCAGTGAGCATGTTTTGTTATTTACATGACAGCTTGATTTAAACAAAAGTCAGGTGTCACTAACAGGTTAGAAGCAAACACGCAAAAACAAGATTTATTCATGGCTACACGTTAAGGGAAACCTCCTGAATTTCAGCTCCTTGTCATTCACACAGTTTACTAAGTTATTTTCAGAAGCATGCTCAGATTACGTATTAAAAAAAAACATAAAGTAATTCAAGAAAAGTGAAGTATAGTTAGAGAGAAGTCATATCTCTGGAAGAAGCTGCGAGAGGCTGGTTCTGCAAAGCCGTTGGGAGGCTTGCTTCTAAAACAAGCTGGTGTGAGATGTGTGAGGGTGTGTGGGGGAGAGGAAGGGCTCCAGTGAGGGCACCTTTCGCAGCTTGGAGTAGTCAATGAGGTCAGGCCTGTGTCTGTGGATGAGGGCGCACAACGCCAGTCCGTCTTTCCAGCTGAAATGTTGATTGTGGGCAGAGGAAGCAGGTGGGATGAAGAGAGTGATTGAGAGAGAAGCAGAGACCGAAGGAGAGGTAGACATAAGGAAAAAATGAGAGAAAAAATATAGCAAAAGACAAAAAAAAAACAGTACTTGAGAATGATCTGGTTTGTTGCTGTGAGGATTATTTATAACTGTACTGGCCTTGGCCAGCAGGGGGGGCTGAATACCAACCTAATGTGGAAGTTCTGAACGTTGACATTTCTATATGGAGCAGTCTTCCTCTGGCACCAGAGCAACAAGCCCTCCTTTGCAGATGTTTCTACACAGAGTTTATTGAAAGTGGGGGATGAACATTATAAAACATCTCAAATACATGTGTGAAGGTGTTTCACTTAGCATATGTATTTGTTTCCTGACGTTGTGAAAACCTGACCCTCTCATAAAAGTATCCAGACGTTCTGTGGATTACATGAATGAATGAGATGACTGGTCGCCCTCAAACATCAATTTTTGAAATTATGGCAGATTCCATTACTGCTTGACCCACTGAATTATGCATTCAAAGTCAGGCATCCCCTCTGAAAATTTTATATGATTTCAAAATTCTATCCAAGTTACATAAAAAGTGTCATTTCTGACATCCTCATTTGAGTTAGCAACAACTGAGGAGTGGAGAAATCTTACATGTCAGCTGAGCAGACTAAGCCAAACAAGATGTCTTCTTGTTCTCATACTAAAGACATTCTAAAGGGTATGTACATGTGTGAGACATGGGATAGCTAGAGCAGCTTCACACCTTCAACCGAGATATCCTGGATGGCAAAACGCAGGATAATTGTCCAGATCATTCCCAACGTCATCTTCACATTGCCATCGACGATTTCTGTAGTGAGAACGAGGTTGAAGCCAGAACGCCACACTCAATGGGACATTGAATCCGGCATAACCAGGACAACTGCCGAATCCATAAAGAGCAACAGGAAGCAGATTCACAAACGAGGGAACAACTGCCTTTAATTTTCAGGCACTCAGCAGAGAGAGATGGAACGACGGATAGACAGGTGTGCAGGTGTGAGAAGGTCACAGAGGCGGCCACAGACAGCAACGCACAGTTTGCGAGGAACAGACAAGGAGGATGAGTCACCCTCGGCGCCGATGGACACCAGCTTCACCCCTTTGCTGCAGATGAAGTCCAGGGCTTTGTTCACATTGGCAATCTTGTGGAAGCGCATCTTGCCCTTGTCTGGCTTGGGCAGTCTCTCTCCTGTTATTGGACAGTAAGTTTACACCATCAAGGTTACCCACAATCCCTTTCACCTCAGCAAGAGGTGTCTTGTCCTGTTTGACAAAGTGCGCCATTCACGGAGGCCACTTCATGAATTTTTTCACCTCCTGTTTATGGAACATTTAAATCTGACTTTAAATCTTGTACTCCCAGACTTAAGATCAAAGCTAGTTCTCCATGGCTATTTTCAAGGCGGTATCAAATTAAGACATCTCATTAATTTCTGCTCATTTCTGACTTCAGTATTCTGTATCTTCTTGGGCAGATTCTTCTTCAAAAAATATTTTGGCTGTAAAAATCTGCAGAAATGTCAGATCTGTGCAGATCACCCATACTAATTGTTCAGTAAATCTTCCTGGTAACTGAGGCCCCCATTTATTACTATGACACTAATATCCATGAAAGATAGATCAGCAAAGGATGAACTAAGGTGGAGCAGGCTGTGTCCCGGTGGCTTTGGTCTCAAATCCCTTTTGACAGATACTGTTAAATATCACAAATGTATGCTAGCAGAGAGAATGCAGGTCATGAAAAATAACGTGTGCAGGGGCCACATTAGAGGGAATGACCTCTGTGGGTATTAAGGAATTACATTATGAAGTGAAAAATAGGTAGAATCCATCCATCCATCCATCCATCCATCCATTCATCCATCCATCCATCTTCTAACCACATAGAGGGTTGTCCAGGGTCTTGGAAACTATTCCAGGTAGCACAGGACACAAGGTAGGAACACCCTAGATGGGATGTCAGTCCATTACAGGGTACATACACACACACACACACATACACACACACACACACACACACACACACACACACACACACACACACAGAGTTGTGTCTTTGTAACATTGTACAGACCCTCTATTCATTTGTATGGGCCTAGCCCAAATCCAAACTATGACAACCATAACCCTTACCCAGCCCTAACCTTAACCATAAGTAACCCAACAAAATACAAGACCTTTACTTATTTAGGTTTTTTGATTGCATTCACAGATTTTTATAATATTGAGATTTCCTTGTAGGAACATGTCAAATGTCCCCAAGAGGTAAAAAATAACTGGTTATTATTCTTCCAGGAGACACTGTGTCCCCACAAAGCAATAATAAACATGTCCTAACACACACACACACACACACACACACACACACACACAC
The DNA here is from genome assembly GCA_009936485.2 of Gymnarchus niloticus. Classification (NCBI taxonomy): domain Eukaryota; kingdom Metazoa; phylum Chordata; class Actinopteri; order Osteoglossiformes; family Gymnarchidae; genus Gymnarchus; species Gymnarchus niloticus. Next base: position 639,422 of record JAACJT020000040.1, on the reverse strand, counting down.
ACACACATAGAGATGCCAGTTCACTTAATTGCATGTCTTTGGACTGTGGGAGGAAACAAGAGTATCCAGGGGAAGCCCACGCGACACGAGCAGAACATTGTAAATCTGGGGGCATGGTGATTCAAACCCCTACCTCTCGATGTGTGATGCCAACGTGCCACTGTAATAGGTACAATAGTAGCTCATTTTTCCAAAGCAACTTCGGGCTGGAACCTATAGCCTACCGGCTGCAGCACACAGGAGCTGCTCCAGCCCCATCGACGAGGTAGAATCTAAGTTAGCACAGTTTTTAGATTCTTGCAATATATTTGGGCATCTGATCTTGTATTTGAATGTGGTACAATGTGTTTGTTTCTCTCTGTTGTAGTATTGATTCTGAGTATTGTTAGTATCAAACTGACATTCCACATCAGAGCCTCTCTTACCTGAAATGACCTCCAGCAGAAGCATCAGTTTGAGTCCATTCCTGAAGTCCTCCTCAATGTTCTCAATCTGTGTGCCAGCTTTCCTCAAATGAGAGTTACACCAGGCGGTGAAGGTCTGGGAATGAAAGGAAAAGCATCTACCGCAAGGCTTCTGAAGTGATTCTCAGCCCAGTCAAAGACAACAATTGATATTGGTGAGAACATCTGAACCAAGGGGTTGTTTCCATTTAACTTTTTATTATTACCCATTATTCTGCTCTGCTCATGCATATTCTCTCTCCCCTGTGCTCCCCTCTTATGGGG
>JAACJT020000040.1:602512-628311 GCA_009936485.2 Gymnarchus niloticus | reverse complement strand
AGCATCGGTCATGACTCTTATAAGACACAGGCTGTGAAGGGCAACCATTCAGCATTGGTCATGACTCTTATAAGACAGGCTGTGAAGGGCAACCATTCAGCATCGGTCATGACTCTTATAAGACACAGGCTGTGAAGGGCAACCATTCAGCATTGGTCATGACTCTTATAAGACACAGGCTGTGAAGGGCAATCATTCAGCATCGGTCATGACTTATAAGACACATTTCGTTTTATTCAACAAATGAAATAACTAATCAGCAAAAACATTGAGATTACACATGAATCAGAGTGTAGCATCTTCTGAACAGCAAGGACAAAAAAGCTTTGTCTTGTGAGCAACTAAAATAATCTCCAATTACTGAGAAGGAAGTTTAAAGCAATGAAGACAGATGCCGAGTGAGGCCCAGATGCAATGAACAGGCTAACCTGTTAACCATCAATCAGCAGCAGACGTTTAATTAGACAGAAAGCATCTTCCAGAGAACAAGAAGCATTCAGCACGCCATTCATCAAGAGTGGAGGTTCAGAGGAGCCTGTTCTGGGACAGCGTTGAGGTTCAGAGCTGGGTCCAGAAGGCTCCAAGGGAACATTCGGTTAATTATGTTAATTATTTTGTATGCTTATGAAAGTGGAACACAACAGGGACACAGTATTGAACTTGGCAGCCCATCACCCCCCAGTCTTTCGTAGTGGGCCGTACTTCCCCACAGCGGGCACCCGACACCATCGGGACGACGCATGCACTTTTACGAGCCCGTTTGGGATGCATAGATATTCATCACGCAGCAGATGTCCTAATACACTGGCAGCTATTTCAGATGCCTGTTCATTTAGCCTTTAGCTAAAGTAACCGATGGCTGTTCTGTTATGACATGCCAAGATTGCCACATCTTCTAGACGAAAGCTCACAATAAAAAGCCTAAAACAAAATCTGCATATAAGAAAGGAACCAAAAGCACTTTGAAAGCAGACAGAAAAAGATTGTTTGTGTTTATTTTTGCAACTACTCTCCCAAACGGCATTTAAACAGGCCTAACTATATTACTGATACTTCACCCAGCCACGTATTATTTCAAAATCCAAAAATTATAAACATTAAAGAGCCTCTTTCTAAAAAATAGTTTATAAGCAGATTATGGCACTAACCTAATGATGCAATAACTGAATGATGTCAACATTCAAATTAAATATACCTGTACCTAAGACAGCTCACTTTGACCAAAAACAGGCATGAGACAGGAGAAACATAAAGGTGAGTGCTTAAAGGGTTAAATTGGAAGGGAAGATTTATGATGACACAACTGTTGTGTTTTAAGAGCCAGAGGATACGGTTTCAGTCCCTGCAACGAAGACCTTTCTTTCCACAGGCTCTGCGTTGGGGCCAGGCCAGCGCTATGACAGCATGCCACTGCTGTTGCCGCCATCGCCAACACCCCACTTGGGCCACAGATAGCTCATTTGTTGCTGCTTAAGGAGGACCACAATCCCGGCACCTCTGTGAAGTGTGAATCTACTGCAGAAGGGCTGAAGGGTCCTCTTCCAGCTCTTCACATTCATTCAGAGAGCAGGTTTTTTGACCAGCGTTTACCGTCTTTTAGGTCTGTCACAATCCTCTGAGCACTCTGCACTCCCAGGCTTCCCAGCTCTCTGTTACCTAATCATACCCACATTAAGCTCCTTAAATACCTGTGACTTCACGTCTTGACACTCCCCTCCCCCCATCCCTCCTAAGGTCTCTCACCTCTTGCTGCTTTCATGGGGCAGTTTATAGAAGCTGCCCTACATGGACACTGCTTCTGGAATAGCAACTGCTCTGCCATTTGATCAGGTGTTTGGCTCACTCACTGGCTCCCACCCGCCTTCTGTGTCTTCCTCTTCAACTCTGTACCTGTAAGCTATGGTCCTCAAAATCTTATCTCCATCTGCCTGCCCATCCTACAGTCATCAATGGCCACACTGTTTCATAGGGAGCTATTATCCAGACTGTTTCCACAGAAATTCTGCCTGGGAAAACATCTGAAGCTGTTGAAACACTTAAAATATTTGTTCTAACAAGTTAGATGTTAAGTTATATTTTAAGTTAAACCACAGATTGTTTAATTTCGGAAGAGGAACAGGAGATTGGTGGGAGAGGTAGACTTGACTGGCAGGTGGGCGTCTTGCTTCGATAAACTTCTTTTGTCCCAAGTCCACACTCTTCATGCTGTCCCCCCGCAGTAAAACACTGAAAGATGGCCAGCATGGGACTGAAGTACAGTTCCAGACAAATGACACCTTCAGCAGGACCAATGGACTGGATCAAATGGGAACAATGACGTAAATAACTTCAAAACACTTCTAGTGGACTCTATGAAGAATTGGAAGTTATACCTTTTAGCAGGAATTCAACTGTTATGACCAGTTGTAAATTTTCCAATGCAGTCAAAGAATCACTGTGTTATTAAAACATATAATATAAGACTTTTAAAACAGCTGAACCTTATCTATATATTGCATTTAAATTTAGGCCATTTGTAAACACATTTATAAATGACCGAATAGCTAAGTTATATAGGTCTGCCTGGTAAATGTAAAAAAAATGATTCGCACATAACTAGAAACTATTTTTTAAAGTAGGTGTATTTTCATAAGACATGAATAAAGTTGGATTGGAGAGGTATCTTCTCACATTGTCTTGGGTCAAGGTGTTAAGTTGCTGAAGCAGTGACGGCCACGTCCTGCATGAGGTGTAGGACAGAGAGGTTACCTCAGCTGTTGAGCTACAATAAACACCCTTAATTTAAAAATAAACTGTTTATGATGACGCTGTGTGTCCACACACCTCTTTCCTTAAAAATAAGGCAATTCAGGGCAGCAAACAGCCATCTCTGTAAATCTGCAAGATCTATTAAGTAGTTCTCAGTTCCATGATCATTTTACGTTTGTAAATGAAATACTTACTCTGAACTGGCATTTTGTTCAGAGTACCTCTGTACTGCCAGGGATAGGCTCCCCCCCAACCCTAACCACCCCAAATAAGATAAGTGGTTAGATGATGGATGAATTGATGCATATTTACTATCAGCATTCATAACTGGTTTTCCTTCCTCAGGCTTACTGTGAACATTCTAACGGACTTTCTCTCCTCAGACTAACTGTAAAAAAATCAAAGCAAGTCCCATATTAGCTCACCAAAAATAAAAAATGATAATGTGTCAGTCATAAATGTAATTGTAGAAGACCGTATTCATTTAAAACAATGTAACTGTGGCCTTGTTTCAATCAGACAAATAGAAATTTATTTAGAGAGTAATTATTGATTAACTTTGCAAACAGAGGTCAGAGTGCACAAGAAAATAATATTTATTAGAACTGGTTGAATTAGGGACTGTGCATGTTTGTTTTTCTGGAAAAGCAAAAATATACATATATAGGATGGCACTAAATATTGAAACACGTAACAGAGACAGACTTTCTCAATGACAGAATGAAATCACATAGTGGCGCTGGAAGATAAAGCCAAAGATCTCTGTGGTTCTGTCAGCATCCATTGGGGAAACGGTGTGTAAAGAATGCATTGAGGCAGACCAAAAGTGATCCTTTCTTTGTAAACACTGCCTTAATGCAGACCAAAAGCAATCCTCACTTTGTGAGCACTGCTTTGAGGAAGATCGAATGGGATCCTCACACTGTAAAAACTGATTTGAGGAAGATTGAATGGGATCCTCATTTTGTAAACTCTGCTTTGAGGAAGATCGAATAGGATCTTCACACTGTAAACACTGTTTTGAGGAAGATCAAAATCAATCCTCACTTTGTAATCACTGCTTTCAGGAAGATCGAATGGGATCCTCAGAGTGTAAAAACTGATTTGAGGAAGATTGAATGAGATCCTCATTCTGTAAACTCTGCTTTGAGAAAGATCGAATAGGATCTTCACACTGTAAACACTGCATTGAGGAAGATCAAAAGAGATTGTCACTCTGTAAACACATTGCTTTGAGGAAGATTGAAAGGGATCCTCACGCTGTAAACACTGTTTTGAGGAAGATCAAAATCAATCCTCACTTTGTAATCACTGCTTTCAGGAAGATCGAATGGGATCCTCAGAGTGTAAAAACTGATTTGAGGAAGATTGAATGAGATCCTCATTCTGTAAACTCTGCTTTGAGAAAGATCGAATAGGATCTTCACACTGTAAACACATTGCCATGAGGAAGATCGAAAGGGATCCTCACTCTGTAAACACTGGATTGAGGAAGATCAAAAGAGATTGTCACTCTGTAAACACATTGCTTTGAGGAAGACTGAAAGGGATCCTCACGCTGTAAACACTGTTTTGAGGAACATCAAAATCAATCCTCACTTTGTGATCACTCCTTTGAGGAAGATTGAATGGGATCCTCATTCTGTAAACACATTGCTTTGAGGAAGATCGAATAAGATCTTCACACTGTAAACACATTGCCATGAGGAAGATCGAAAGGGATCCTCACTCTGTAAACTCTGCTTTGAGGAAGATCAAAAGGGATCCTCACGCTGTAAACACATTGCTTTGAGGAAGATCGAATAGGATCTTCACACTGTAAACACATTGCTTTGAGGAAGATCAAAAGAGATCCTCAGAGATCCTCCCTCTGTAAACACTGATGCTGCATACTGAATTCATATCTGCTATTTAAACAGCAACGATCATACAGCTGAAAAGGCAGCTAATGAGGCTTGATTAATTGTCCTGAAACCCTTATGTGTGGATACCTGGAGAGTCCTGATCAGTCACAGACTAGTTACACAGACCAGAACGAGAGGAATTCAAATAGGAAACACAACGTAATTTATAAAAAGTCACAAAGGCTGATTTCATTCAAAGTACCTGAAGATAACATTCCTTATAACTACATTCGTTATTTTGATAAAAGCAGAATTACATGCAGGTTGCATGTAGAAGTACTTGAATTAATTGTTCCTTTTCAATTACTTGATACATCTTCTGTATCCTTCTCTGTATCATGCATCCTGTTTTTTTCAGTTGTGACCTGTGTTTAGTGAGACATCAGAAAAGCCTAAAATCAATTAATAAAAATATCCATTTTTGTTTGAAGTCACTACTATAACTGTATGTGCCTACTTTTAACTGGACAGGTGAATGTATTAAACATAATATAGGAACGACAGAAAACATAATAGAATTCACTGTACAAATTAGTTTAACTGACACTTAAATGTTTTAAGGAAAATTTTGAAATGCAGTTCTCCTAACTGCATGCCTTTGTACTGGGGGTGGATTCTAGGCAGGCTTCATGCAGTTCTGAGCTAGACAAACAACAGGAAGATAGACATTTCACTGTAAATAAAAAGATACACAACCTTTAGAAGCTTCAGTTGGCATGACCTCTTAGCAGTCTATCTGAGTCTAAGGCAAAACTGTAACAACAATTATTTGTGTCATTTTTTTGCAAATGCAAAAAATATCTGAAATTAGAGGAAAAAAATGGATTCTGTAAATTTTTGTGGTAGTTACCATTTAATCATTTACAAGACCATCAACACAAATCTGTGAAAATGCCAAATAAATTTTCCCAATTTCTACAATGGCCACATGAATGATTTTACTAAGTGCCAAAAGCAGAATGGATTTCCAAAAACTGTACAGAGTTAGGGATGATGATGATGGATACTCCAAATTTGAAACTTTTTCCATTGATTAACTAATGGCAATTACAATGCATGCCTAGAAATGTATACTGTGCCTAAATGAAATATCTACAGCTAATATATAATAAATAATACAAAATATAAAGTGGATGCAATGAAACTAAAACTGATCAGTCATGCAAAGATGTGAATTTCATAACTCATTATGACTACATTAAGAAAGCAGACAGACAAAAAATGTAGTATAATATTCATTTCAATAACAAGCTCCTAAGTAATGCATAATGCGAGGGGAGTTTCATGTGTTTCACATTAAAAGCCTAAGGTCTGCAATTATGAAATCGGCCTGAAATTTTATTTCATAGTTTAAGTAAGGATAGAGTAGTTACTCTGGGGCCCCAAGAATACATAATCAAAACTGCATTTAATTAAAAGGGTGCTTTAATTCCTCCTTACTTTTGACATCATGTTACAGAATACCTGTAATTAAAATCATTGGTTTCTACAGGACAGTGAATGTCAATAATAAAATGTCATAAAGTTACTCCCTAATAAATTGAACACTCTTGAATGAGATGCAGAGAATTAAATCACATCTTTAACCCCACCAACTCTTGTCTGGCCACTGAGGGTTAGAGAAAGCGCTCTCTCTCTCTCTCTTTCTCTCTCTCTCTCTCTCTCTCTCGGTCTCAACCTTGCTAATCAGTGATGAGATGTTCTGAGTTTTTCATGCACACAATCCACCTACAAACTGCTGGCAACTCATTCTGTACCACTTGAACCACTGTCTGACCATTTCAAAATGCCAAAACACCTCATTAATGTGTTTATCTCAACGGAGACATAAGTAATTATTTTTAAAGCTATGTTAATTTCACCTCTTATCATGTCAGGGAGCCTCAGTCAGCTGTCATCTCAATGACAAATTTTCATTTATTCTCTAATGTACTGTGACAAGTCATATCTCTTTAATTTATGAGCTGGTTCCTTGTAAAGGACTTTAATAAAATAAATATCTGAGTGATTCAGTGTACTGATTAAAGCTCTGACCAGTGATCCCGTGAGGTTTGCTAAGGACGGCTAGGAAACAGGTGCAAAATGACATGGTACTCATATTTCCACAGATGGGGCACCATCTATTTTTATGAAATGATATCATCTTCTTAAGGTACAGTTTACATGCTCATGGAAAGTGCTTAAGTCAAAGTGGCTTTGGCAAGGTACTTTGCAATGCATTTACATAGACAATGCAGGCGACATGTGTGCCATGTGGGAAAGCAGGTGCAACAGAGAGGTCCCAGAGCAAATGTGACTGATGGACACGCAAGGACCAAGGAATTAGGAGGGATGGGCTTTGGGCTTTGAGGTGGCTCTGAATAATTTTAGGAGCCTTTGTTATTTTAGAAAGTCTATTTGCAGACCTGGAAGCCAACGTGCGTTCACGCCAACCCCTTCAATCTCACTTCTCCCTCACACACATCTGCTATGACTTTTCACTGCTGTCGCGTTTTTTTTTTTTGTGAGAACTGTTAGTGTAACGAAGACTGTCGTTTTATTCATTTTATTAAACATTTACGGTTATCACATCTAGACGTAGAATTCATTCGGCTGTCCTCCATTACAGTCATTCTGCATCAATATTGCCGAATAACCTTCAGCTTACATTTCTTTCCAAAAGAGTCCAAGACGGTAGCTGGGCGCCCGACTATATTTAACCTATTTCCATAAATGACATTATGTGGTGTGAGTTGATAATGGTCGATTATAACAATATAGGTAAAACATATATGTTGTACAGCCAATGAAGGGATAACCCATCCACAGAAAGACAATTTCCGTTTTGTATTAAACGCCCTGGCTTGACTCCATCCTTCACTTAATGCAGTTGTGTTCATATGTATCGTCAGTGGATAGTTCAGTTAAACTTATAGAAAAAATCAACATTTGAGTAAAAGAATGTTAATGTACTTTATTCCTATAACTTAATGCGTGACACATCTTTAAATTTCTTTTGACTACTGTACTTGGATTCCAGTAAGCCTGCAGTTGTTGGCAACCTGTCCTGCGCAGATTTTACCTTGCGCTGCTGTTTCTCCCAGGCAGGGTCCAACAGCAGGTCCCTGTCCCAGTCATCCTCCTGGGTCATGTATTCCTCCGAGGTTGTTGTCGTCGTCACGTAGGTGGTCGTGTACTGCACTTGCGACTCTACAGCGGTCATGTTGCTCGCTCCTTTTTGGGATTCTGCTATCCCTTCGATATACAATGGAAATCAACTTTCAGTATAACGTAAACGACCTGAGTCGTGGAGGCTGAACCCTGCTGACGGTGTGGGGGTCCCAATCGGTCTCCACTCGTTAGAAGACGGCTGACAGCGCTTCCACCGCCCCAAGTACCGCCGGACAGCGCACTTGTCTCAGTGAAGGGTGACACACGTCACGGCACCCCTCCAAAAAAGTATGAGAAGTTTAATACTCGGGGATCTGGTTCCACCTAAAAAAAGGAATGATGGGAGGAGCAGACATTCAGAAGTAGCCTGTGCCTATGGTTACCAGTTAGGCGAAACCAGGGCAGACTCGTTATATCAGTAATTCACCAAAGTATTGGGGGCAAATAAACGTAGGATGGTTACAGACATAATGACTCTTTAAGTGAACCAGAGAGATGTCTGCACTCTCGCAAATGTTCTGTGAGTCAGATGCGAAATATTTATATATGTCAAATATTATAAATTCTCATTCATCTATGAAACCAGTTCCTGGATTGGAGCGCTGCTGTTCTGGAAGACAGCAGGGAAGAAATCTTGGGCAGTGGGATTTTTCGTTATATCCGGGCCTGCAGGTAACAGTGTTAGATTTTAATCTGAAGATTTGTTCGTTACTGTTATAGCCATACGTGAGGTGCTCATTCTGCAAAACTGTTAGCTACAAGACAGTGGATAAAAATTCTCTACTCAGCAATTAAGTACAATTAAAGCAAGTGGATGCTAATAAGATCATGGCGAAGATTGTCAATGAGACGCTGAGTCAATGTCGCCTCCTGTTGCAGTGTAGTGGTTGTACATCGTCTCCCTTCGATTACTTGTGTTTTTTTGGATTTAATTCTAACGGAAACCCTTCATTAACTGGATTAGATTACTTACTACTAAAAATTTGCCTTGGTTTATATTATATGATTCAGCCTACATCAGAATAGTTATTTAATTCTTCGGGATTTGCACTGTTGGGCGTTATAAAGTCGTTTTTGCTAACATTAGACAATAAAAAATGAAAATATGACCATTAATAATTTTAGCTGATTATTTGATAGCTACTGGACAATTTACTGTATGGCAGATGTATCCAAAATAAGTTGCGTAATAAAAATATTATTATTAGTGGTTCATAAATTTACCAAATCAAGATACGGCTACTCCTGTGTGTGTGTGTGTGTGTGTGTGTGTATGTGTGTGTGTGTGTAGATTTTGCATGTTCTTTCTGTGTCTTAAAGTTGTCCTCTGTGTACTCCGGATTCCTCCCACAGTCCACAGACATGTAATTAAAATAACTGGTGTCTATAAAAATAGAGTGTGACTGTATGTGCGAGTGGGTGCGTATGTGTGCCCTGCGATGGCCTTCAGTTCTGTCAGCATGTACCCTAGCCTTGTGCCATATGCTGTCTGGGATAAGCTCCAGGTCTCCCAAGACCCTGGCCAAGATAAGTGGATAGAAGAGATGGATGAGATGGATAGAAGATAAAGTAACAGACTTAACATTTTATTCCTAGAATCATACCTGTAATACATTCATGGAATTTTAGTTTGTAACTCAGTAGCTGTGTTATGTAACTAACTAATTAGGTAAAGCCTTGTTATTTAGGAATCTGCTTGTAAGAGAAGCTTGCGGTCCACCAGGACAGTTTTTAAAAACATTCTAGTAGAATGAGTGGATCCAAGTAGTGCACCACCAGTATAATGCAACAGAGTGTGTCCTAGATCACGATATTAAGCTGGACATTTAGTTGCTTTGTTGAATGGTGTTCCTTTGCATCTTATTGACACAAGGTGTATGCCAGCTTTCATATTAACCAATGTTAGCAACTCATCATCAAACCTCTTATTGGTTTGGGGAGAACCTTGTTTCCATCCCAAGAATTGGAGGGCACAAGTATAGTATATACCAGTGCATGTGCGCACACACACACACACACACACACACACACACACACACACACACACACACACACACACACTAGGGGCGATAAAGACACCGGTATGACTAACCTAATGTTTTTGTACAGTGAGAGGAAATCAAAGTAATTGGTTAACCTACAAAGGACAGATTTTCTTACTCAAAATTTCACACGTAGTAAAACTCCAAAAATGCTCTTCACGGAGCTATGCCAAATTTACAGAATTTTATTCAAAGATAGCTGAGTATGTGACTGGCACCATCTCAACACATCAGTGGGGCATTGTTTATGACATGCTGATGAAGGGTCCACACAAGCACATTTCAATCAGTGCAGCAATGAGCAACTTAAGGAAGCTTTGCAGTACAAACCAAATGATAAACAACATACTGATGGGACACAATAATAAAACAGTAGGCGAAAAAAGCTTAAATCCAAGTTGCCAAATTGATCCAGACAATAGCAGGCCTATTCTTCCACAGGGACTAATAGAAAAGAAGTCATTGACTGCCACCTGTTGGAATGTAAAGTAATTACAACCAAATAGCATGCAGTAAGTCAGTGGTTCCCAAACTTGGTCCCTTAGGCTTCTGTTTTGCAGATAAATATATTTTAAAGCGGACCTGAATGTCGCCTCCCGTCATGCATGCACTTAATATTGTCACACACAACGTCTTTCTTTGTCTTCTCCGATGGTTACGCTTGTGACGGCTACGGTAACTGGACGTTTCGCGATGTGTCAGTCAGACAGCGATGAAGCAGAGCTGAGCCACCGGCGCTCTAATATAATCACGGCTGGGATTAGTACATGGTGAGGGGGAAGGGCAAGACCGTGTGAGGGTGCGGGGGGAAGGGGTGAATCGGATTGATGAAATCAGAGCCCCATCTTATAAGGCAACATTTTAGTTCATGGAAGGAGGGGACATTTTAGATTGACAGATTGTGAGAAGGGTTTCTTCATGTTGCTATGAGAACCATGAACAACTGATGACCTAAACAGTATAATCATAGACATGTCGTACATTGATTTCTATGCGCATAGAACAAGTACTCTGCATGTTCCTTATTGATTCCTTATTGGAAGTAACTTGGCTTCTTCCTTTCTGTTTGCAGAAGGATCGATGTCTTCAGTGTTATGCCATGTAGACATCTCTGAAACTGTACATCCACAAATCATCAGTGTGGAAAAGGTGAGGCTAAAACAGGTGAGCTATAGGTAATGATATTCAGTGATTTATTTATGGGATTATTTCTGCCACAAGGGGTACATCTTTATGGAGTTAAGAATGTGTAACAGCTTGGACAATTGCATTGACATTCAGCATTGACATACAGATCAAAAAATGTAGTGTTTATGCAGGGAGTTGTGCATTCAACTTCATTACACTTGGAGTTCAAAAAGGATGTTCGTCTTGTTTTGTAGCTGCTTTCAGGTCAATATCGTGCATACTCTTAAGGCCACCCCTGCCTGTCAGTAAACAGACTGGTTTGATTTTCACATTGCCCTTGACATAGTGCACCGCTGGAAAGAGGAAAACTATTACAAGCACTCACATAGCCTGCAGGCAGCAGGTGCCATGCAGGCATCGGAGACCACTCGTACAGCCAGCATCTGATGGGGTCACATGGGCTGAGACTACTTGTACAGCCGGCATCTGATCGGGTCATGTGGACTGAGGCCGCTCATACAGCCGGCATCTGATGGGGTCACGTGGGCTGAGACCACTCGTACAGATGGCATCTGATGGGGTCGTGTGGGGCTGAGGCCGCTTGTACAGCCGGCATCTGATGGGGTCATGTGGGCTGAGGCCGCTTGTACAGCTGGCATCTGATGGGGTCATGTAGGCTGAGGCCATTCATACAGCTGGCATCTGATGGGGTCATGTGGGCTGAGGCCACTCGTATAGACAGCATCTGATGGGGTCATGTGGGGCTGAGGCTGCTTGTACAGCCAGCGTCTGATGGGGTCATGTGGGCTGAGGCCACTCGTATAGACAGCATCTGATGGGGTCATGTGGGGCTGAGGCCGCTTGTATAGCCGGCATCTCACGGGGTCACATGGGTTGAAATCGCTCGTATAGCCCTACGTCTGATGGGGTCACATGAGCTGAGACTGCTCTTACAGCTGGCATCTGACTGGATCACAGGGACTGAGTTTTTTTGTGGGTCTCAAAACTCACCTGGTTAATTAAACAAACAGGGTGGTGGGTGGCTCTGCCGATTTGGCATCTGTGCCTGTGACCAGAAGATGACCAGTTTGAATCCTGTAGCCATCATATCACCATTAGGCCATAGAGCTTGTTACCATTAGGGCCTTGAGTATGTCACCATTAGGCCCTTAACCCCAAAACTGCACCATGTACTCTGTGATGTATCTTCTTAATAAAAGTAATGTGAAAAGTAATTGTCAATCTATTTGGTTAGGGTGAATAATAGAGTTCTGATTTTGCTGGACTCCAGTCAGCTATCAGGAATGACAGTTCAAAGTGCCGTAAATCAACTACTTGGAAAACTATAAAATATGTGTTTCTTATTTATGTAATATATCTACTGTTGCTGATTTTGTGAAACATTTCCTGATATTCTTGATACAATGAATTCATATAGAACTGTTAATTGTCATTTGCTGTGGTGTTTTTAAAAGAGATCTTCCATAAACAGATAAAGAATCAGATGTAAGGCACTTCCTGATATGTCTGCACAAACAGAAATATTCTGAAGAAAATAACAAATATCTTCCACGGATTAAAAAAATCAGGAAAGCAATAAAAATGATTTATAACATGAATCCCATGGTAAGTACAAATGATTCTACAGAGATGTCAAGTCTTGTTTGATTTTTTAATTAAATTGATGTCCCTAAGATATTATCCTTAACATATCTACATACTGAAAAGGATGAATAATCCTGTCCAGGGGATGAGTGCATGAGATGTGCAGTATAGAAGGAGGCCACACATGGAAGCATTCACAAGCATACTCATGCACACCACACACACACACACACACACACACACACACACACACGTGCACACACACACAAAAAACTTGCAGCACGTTGTTATGATGCTCCAAATAACTGAAAATAATCTTTGTTACATACACACCACCTACGCCATAAATGCAAATTAAGAACAAGTGTAACAGTAATAATTTTAATATGTGTAAGTAATATTAAGAATATATTTTCTATTTTATGTTTTAATCTAATTTCTGGAAACTTATCACCAACATACATTGTACATACGTGTACATACATTCTGCTCTCTATATCTCACTTTCTTGTACTTATCTATTTGTCCTCTGTATGCACTCCTATAAAGAGCTGTCTACCATCTGTATTATGCATGCGAAAGGACATCTGTGTTAATAAGTAACTGAGCCTAAACATCCTTTAAGAAAACTTTAGTAAATAAAAGTGATGCTGAATCTTCTTCGATTGTCTTTTTTTGTGAACTCCACTTTCATTGTCCACACACTCCTGAGAAGGGGAGGCCATAATTGACTTGGAACTGTGTCCTGCGATTCTGTTTCCCAAGCTACCCAGGTTTTGGCATAGCTAATTTCTCAATCTTTCTTTTATTGGGGGGGGCCTCTTAGATCTTATCCCAGGCAAGACATGAGGCATGACATGACACTAGATGGGATGGCAGTCCATTGCAGGGCGCACGCTGCAGTCAACTTAAATTCAGTAATTAGCTGCATGTAGTTGAACTGTGGAAGGAAACGAGAGTACCTGGAGAACGCCCATCAAACACAGGGAGAACATGCAAACTCCACCAAACATAGAGCAGAGGCAGGCTTCAAACCCCCAGCCCAGGAGTTGTAAGACACCAACGTGACCCTCCAAGCCACATCCACTGTCAAGAGATGCACCAAAGAGTTTCAAAGCAAGTTTGGGACTGAGGTAGTGCGAAATAACATAAATGATATGCAGAGTACAAAGGGTGCTGAAGTCTGAATGTTCCTAGGAACACGGTCTACTGTCTGAATTGGAATGATTATCATCTCGCTGCTGCATAAATTGCTTCATTCCCGACTTCACAGCTGGGCTCAGATGTAACTGGAGAAAGACGCCAACAACAGCTTCCTTCAACAGCTGAGATAGGAGTCGACTATGCAGAATATGTAAAAAATCGTACTCTGCACAAAACGAACCAGTCTGACAGCTTGGGAAGTAGAACGGCATTGTTAAAAAACTGACGTGAAAGACTGCATTGTATTAGCAATGAATCTGATAAAACGTGACATATGATCCGTTGAGATCTAGGTGGGTCCTTTTCATGCTAAATTCCATGCGTTGTGTTTGGTGCAAGTAGATGTTGTGCTTTTATCGATAATTACAGCGTGTCAGTGTGATGGCTGTACCGGGAAACAGTCTGATTTCAAGGAAGAATGGATATGGGAAAGTACAGGCGAAAGAATTCTGATAAAAAACAGGTGACACTGGAACTTTCAGCAGCTGGACACTGGAGTGGTTTGAGAATGATGCAGGGAATGTTTCAGTTCTGACTCAAACCCTGGTTAAAACCTGTAGTCAACTATAAGAGATCTTAATGCGATTCCAGATGGCTTGAGCACATCAGCCAAGAGTGGAAAACTGGTGGATGATGTAATACACTAACCATAAATACCATCAAAGGGGATTCCACCAAATACCATGTGTAAAATATTTGCTTTTACTTAGTTACTTATATTCTAGTGATTATTGTCAACAGGTTTTGCATAAGCCTACATACGTTACAATTTGATGCCTTCTGGGTATTTAATTGCATATTAAGTCCCAACAATTGGTGTGCGTTATTGTCTTTCAGGTGATGCATCATTGGGTCAGAGGGTGGCATGATGGTTTTATGGGTAGCACTCTTGCCTCAAACCTCAAGTGTTGGGGATTTGGATCTCACCGTGTGTGTGTATGTCTGCATGTGGAATTTCTCCATGGCCTTTGCAAATTCCCTCCTGGTACGAGTTCCTACCTACAGTCTGAAGATCTGCAGTTAGGTAGCCCAGTGTTTCGTTGCCTGTGATTGGGTTCGTAGTTTCTACCCATGATCCTGCACTAGATTGGCTGTTTGATGAAGAATCTTTACACCCCTGGAATGCTTTCACATGTTGGTAAGAATCATGGTAAGTGCACTTTTTACAGTTATTTTTTCTCTCATTCTTGCAGTCATATAACATGCGTGTCATGTTTGTACGTTGCTGGTAAGACCTTCTGTACATAACTTGCTTCAAATCCACTTAAAATTACCTGTGAAATCTTTGTTAAGGTGCTTTGGGCAATCGTGTCGAGAATGGTTCCATGTAAATAGACTGAAACTGAACGCATTGACAACCCTGAAATAAAATGCGACACTTTCATCAAGGTCTGTCAACTCCTCATTGAGAGGAACAAAAGGATCCGAAGTGGGTCAGCTGAGTAAACACGTCTTGGTGAAATGATAATTAAGCTGATGATATGATAATTGAGTGTTTCTGTGGGAACATTTGCCGACAGTTTGGCAAGGGAACAGCCGGCAGCTTTGACTGTGATTTATCTGCTTCATTTAGAAATAAGTATACCGGATGAAATGAGACTTACTGAAGCTAGTGCCAGCTCAGGGACCATGTGTCGTTTTTGTCTTGACTGAGAGCATAGATGAGCCATCCAGTGGCAGATTTTATTGTCCTGAGTTCCTCACACACGGCACGACGCCAGCAGAGACAAGAGCTGCGGTCAACACCTGCCGCTTTGATTCATCAGAGCCATAGGGACTCTGCTCAGAAAAATCCTCACTGGCGTGAAAGGCAGTATGGCTTCGTCTGGCCAAAAACTGATGCCTGAAACTGTACGACGACAAGCACTGGCACGTAAACAAAGGGGTAAAGTTCAGGTGGTGTCATCTCATTATGGATTTTGTTTCATTTTCATAGAACTTGGCTGGTTTGTGATCGCAAACATTTCTGCCGAGTAAGGCACCCCTGTTGTTAGACCATCTGGGATACAAAGTGTAGCGGAGACCGCTTGTAGATCCGGCTCAAAGGACCAAATGTAGCGGAGACCGCTTGCAGATCCGGCTCGAAGGAACAACTGTCGCGGAGACCGCTCTTCGTTCCCGTTCTTTGGGAACTGCTGATAACTCAAAGGGCCATAAATACAGTATAGACCACTGCCGGGAACACTCTCCCGGCGCTAATTCGTGTATTTCAGCCGTACGTACTTCAGATGGGTCGTTCAGAAAACCACTATTAGGATCCTGGTTGATCTTTATTAAGGTTCAAGCAAATTATACAACTTACACGTAAACACTGAACACTAAAGTAAAGCCCTCCAAAAACTAAAACTAACATTAACTGGCCTGAAATTGAACTACATAAATAATCTTAGGATCTCATCACCTTACTATATTGACTATGGTTCTTCGTAACCTAGGAGATCATTGTTAGTAACAGTTAAGATTTACAGTACTTAACGAGTGCAACAGAACACAACATTCTACCTAAATTCTAGACGATTCCAGAAGACTGAGGGCCTTTTCTACGCAGTGTTAAAAAGTCATCCTGCTAGAGACAACCTCGTCTTATTCTGTTCAACGGTTCAGACTCTATAGATCAGAGCTGTTCCCAGCCACCCCCTTCCCCAGTAGCCTGAGGGTGATTGACACCCTGAAGGACCTTCGTTTTGTGTTCTCCCAGGGCATAGACACAGACAAGCCCTGTTTAATAAGGGACACGTTTAAGCTGCACACAAAGAGCTGGGCCATTTGATACCGGCTGAGTGGAATATCACACAAAAGCCCTTAGAGGCTGAGATTGAAACCTAAGTTTAGCGGTACATGTTGTTTGATGGAAGGAATGGGGGCGATATGGCCGGAGCGATGCTTGATGATAGCTCCCACCAAACAGAAGGCTGATTGGCACTAAATGAAGTACAAACTGGGTGACAAATGAATTATTCAGCTCCCTCTCATACGAGAGCCTGCCCTGCTACTGGTAGAGGGCAGTACAAAAGCAAGGTAATGCAAAGCTTATAGACACAGAGCTATTACTCAGTGGTGAAACATCACCTCGTATGGTTCCAAATTATTTTGTTTTGTTGGGAAACAATAAGCAGCTGTTGGTTTCCGTTCAGGACTGAAAATTCACAAGTGTCGGCCCATGGATCTGCTCTGAATTTATTTGGTGTAACTTCCAGCTGTACAAACGGGCAGCATGTACATTCTCTTATGACTAAAAGGTCATAAAATTGTATGATGAATGTTTTCCTTGATGTATTTTTAATGGACGTATTTAGGGATTTAGCTGAGTGTAACGAAGACTTAAAAAGAAAAGAATATACAGCAACATAGAATTTGCAGTAAAAATTACACCTCATTTTTTAAGAACCAAATTCCAACAGGTTTTGGGGGCTTTTTAATCAATAGGAAACAATAAAAAAATTCACTGAGTGATTTCCAATGGACAGCCTGCTGTTGTGAATCCTGAAATCCTCATACAGACGTCACATCCAGTGACACACCTGACAAGTGTGCTGAACTGGTACAAGGTCTCATTTCCCTTATTATCTTTCCATAGCCTTCGGCTACACATGGGGGAAGCCCTAGAAACCCACATTTGACTTTAATGTGTCCGTCTGCCCCCAGCCTCCACTAATTGCACGCAAACAGAAATAGCTACGAGCTTGTCACACTTTACTCCTCCAGCAGGAGAGGGTCACATGGTCATCCTGTATATATCTTCTGAAATGAATGCACGGCTGGGTGGTCCTTCTCCTATCACCCATCCATAAATGCAACTACTGAAGAGGGCATGAGAAGAAAGTAGGTGGTCCTCCAGGACATTAAAAACCAGAACGGTTTTACCCTTCTCACTCATTAATATTTCTCATTGATAGTTTTAGATCTCCTTGGGCTGAATGTTCTTCTTCCTAAACAGAGCACAGTGTGTGTTGAATTATAGAAAGGTTCCAGCCCATTATTCTCTGAGAAAAGAGCTTGGATCTGGGGTAACCCAAAATGCAAAAGTCCAGAACTTGAAATTTAATTTGATGGCATTGCATCACCAGCTACCGGGCTTCCTG
This sequence comes from Gymnarchus niloticus, assembly GCA_009936485.2. NCBI lineage: Eukaryota > Metazoa > Chordata > Actinopteri > Osteoglossiformes > Gymnarchidae > Gymnarchus > Gymnarchus niloticus. The sequence continues at coordinate 610,449 of JAACJT020000040.1, read as the reverse complement.
GTTTCTTAAGATTAATGGATAACACACATGCACACCCACCATTTAACTTGGCATTCTCTTGATAATGGAACACGTTTCTTCCAAACACATGGAAAACAACAGCTGTGACACTAAACAAAATGGCTCTGTTTGGTCCAGCAAAACATCACGCAAATATGACCATCGGTCTAAAGGATTCAACCTACATCTACAAGACAATGTGTTGTTTATAATTGTTTTAAGTTTAAAATTATGGCAAACATTTCATCACCCCATCTCATGTTACCCTGTAGTACAGCAGTACTATATATTTTTGCTGGTTTTAACATCTATATTATACTGGTTTTGTTTCCAGTATTTTACTAGATTAGAATTCAGGGATGTCATATAAAATTTAAAGTTAATTCTGGGTTAGGAAAGAACCTGTTTGTGGTCCCCATTGAATAAACGTATATTCACTTAATGTCCAGTTTATTAGGTACACCTGCCTATTACTGCAAACAGCCTGGTCATCCAAACAGTGAAGTATGTGCATAATAGTTAGCACAATTAGCATAATAATTTTGTTTGTTCATATTTTCCCGTGTGATCACAATCATAATACTGGGTTCCTAGCAACCACGTTTTCTTTAGTCCGCGATGTTCGGGACCCCCATATACTTTTCTACCACTGCTGGTCTTTGTTGCTGTGTCCTTTCTAATGTCTTACCCTGATGTCGAAATTCTCACCGACACCTTTATCCGTAAACATATAAAGAGCTGTCAGTACTATCACACCTTAAGAACTAATAACAGAACCGATAAAACGTGTGCTAAAATACTGTTAGGCTGCACGACAATGAAGTCCATAAATGCTATAATAAACTCTTTTAAACCTGTAACTCAGGAATAACCCACAAATGGTAATGGGAAGGTCGGGACTCAGGACATGAGATTGTCCACTTTCGTTATTTTAAAATGGTGTATGGAAGCATCGACAACTATTTGTTACAATGACCACATATACATATAGTCAATTAATGTAGATACAAGATATGAAGTTTCTTATACGCGGTGTAGGTACCAAAATTATGTGGTAAAGTGGCTGGGACAAGTAAGACCCAGCAAACAGGGAACGTTACAGGTACGTTACAGGAACGTTAAGAAGTCAATGAGAACGTTACTGGGCGTCGTGGGAACGTTCCCGGTTTGCTAGGGAGCAGCAACAACAAGAGAGCCAGTGGTCTTTATACGAGGGGCGGGTACCACGAACGAAGGCTCTGCTTCACGGTTCTCATGTGTTCATACAGCACATCGAACTCGCACCCCCGCCTCGGTCCGCGTTTGTTCTGCAACGTGGCGCCGGTCCAAGGCCACATCCAGGCGGGCAGGTACGGAGCGGAGACGCATCTTAAATTCCCGCTGAAGCGTTAAGGATGAGAAAAATCGCCCAGGCAATGAACACCCGTGGACAGCCCCGTATCTTCACTGCTGTGTACACATGAAAACCTGTCCGCCTGCCGTCGTTTAATGTGAGCGAACCGAATGGAATGACAGCGACGAGTAACCTAACGATGACATTTCGACGTATGTAGCAATGCGAAGCGTTATGGTGTGAATAAGGCGTGTATTGACGTGTATGCTTTGGTTTATCAGTTCTTGTTGACATAACAACGTAGCAAAAAGACGAAGCGTCTCACTGCGGATCATTGGTAAGACGTAGACGGGAGAAGCACTGAAAGCAGTGCCAAGTCATCCCATCTTCAGAACGCTGACCATTAAAGGTTATAAAGGTGAGTTGTTTCCCAATGTGGGTTCCGGCTTGTTTCTCTGTATCAGTCATTCGTTTTGCTGCTTCGACGCGTAGTGCGATTCATCGCTGGCTTTCGCGTCCCGCGATTGTTTCACGTTGTGAAACATGACTTTCTTATAATATTTGGTTTATATTGGCTCCATCACTTCCATCCCACACGCCAGAACATAATACAGTTTGAAGCTTACGGGGATAGTCGACTTCATTTTTTACACCAGACGAGTAGGGGACAGCCCGTAATGACTTGCCGCCTTTATATTAAACTATAAATAAAGATGCAACATTAAATGGTGAAAAGAATACTTGTGCAAACAGTTGGTGAATTTATATATTCAGTGACATGATCATTGATTTTAGGGTTCAATGTATAGTATACAGGTATATTCTAGGTAGACCAAAGCAAGTGCAGAACGTATAAATATAGTATTAATAATTGTTTTTACAAGAATTTCCGAATACATTGATAGTAGTTCTTACAAACGTACACACGAAAATAAAAACGGAGAAGTAAATCGATGCATAGTGAATATTGGAACGAAAATATACCTTAAGAAGTCAAGATAAAATATTGCTTTTAAATCCTGATTAAGCGACGCGCTCTCCCTTTAGTGAAAGTCAACACGATAAGCTTGTCCCACTCTGATTACTTTCCACCTTCAGCGACAGTGGGTATTTCCATAGAATTGAATCCTGTGTCCCATGCTCCGCGATAAAATATTTACGGCTACTGAAGAGGGGGGATTAAATACCAAAATTAACAGAATACTTTTGAGTCCTCCGAGAAATATGAATCCAGTCAACGCTTTCAAAAATGGGGGCATATGGTAAAGGAAGATCTGTTATCCTTAACTGCTTTTAGCACCGCGTTCTCCCATAAATGCCTTGTTCAGTTTAGCAGCTTCGAGGTTCACCGTGTAAGAGATTGATTGGGACTTGAATCATGTCTATTAAAAGGCCACTTAAAGCAATTTATTTTATTTGCGGGGAAAACCAGTAATTTGATGGTATCATGTGATAAGCTTCTGACTCAAACTCTAAACCCTAAACATTGTCCAGTGGCTGGGTTACACTGGATGAGCAAAGGAAAATTTTTATTTCATAGTTATCGAATATCCTGAAACTATTTTCAATCACAGTTTTTTTTTTTTGCTACTGTTTTCAAGAATCAACCAGTGCCTTCCAGTACAAAGTTCAAAACACTTATTTTTTAATGTAATTTTTTCCCGAGTGGTGTGTCACACCTGTAACCAGGGACAGACCATGGTCAGATTCAGGCCCGCGTCCTTGATGGACTAGCGAGCCAAACTGCGTCACCAGAAGACGAGGGCAGCTGGAACCACTGGACTGTTTGCTGTATTCCCAGACTCCCGTACCTTCTTGCCTCAGGGCCTACATTATTGCTGCAAGAGCTGATGCAGGCGGTGGAATGCATGGTGAAATTGTACATGCTAGGCTGGCTTCCCAGCTGTAGGGCTGTCAAGTGCAGCCTTTGCCGTGCCAGGGTGAAGACCCTGTCTGGTACAATGAGTTGCTCCGTGAGGCATCCACGATTGCTGCCGGTGGTTCAACAGCTTCTTTCCAATATCTATTTCTCATCGCAATGTCCACCATGGCACGTTACACTTTTTTGAATGCATTTGTCTGTACTATACATTTAAAAAAAAAAAAAAAATGTTATATGTACAGTAGAACATCGATTATCCTAATGTCAGTCACCTGAACCATCAATATTCCGAATCAAACCAAAAAATGACCATATCTGCTTTTAGTGCACAGATTGTTATGCTCATGACATTTAAGGCATTAGTTTCTGACAATTTATTTGAAGATATTTGCAGCATAACATCAGGGATGGCTCAATACTACTTTTTCATCTCCAATACAAATAACACAACCTTAAATATTAGTTTATAGCGATGTTGATCTGATATTGCATAAATAATTTTTATGCTATTTGTATGCCGTATGTAAAATAGACATCCAAAAAAATGTGCAAACTGCTAAACAAATGCTCTAATTGCTTAAAGGAGTAATTACTAAATGAAAAGTTGGTTTGGCAGCATGAGGCAGGTCTTGCCCGTGTATTGTATTGGATTATAGCTTTGTTTTTTTTCGATAACCGTTCCAGTGTTTTCAGTCAGTATTGGACCAATGTTGATCCTGAATATCGAATTGGCACATCCCTGAATAACAGAAACAATCTTTTATTATGGGTGTTAAAATGTTAGAGAGAGGTAAATGAATCAGCAAATATCAAAATGAGATTTATGACCTAAAGGTCAAAAGGTCATGGGGGCGAGGGGAGGGGTGTGTAATGTTTGTTACATTAATATGGCACGTCACATTCGGAAAGAACTTTGTTTTTCAGCGTGTTTTATCTTTGGGGTACAGTACTCCCCAGGTCATCTGGTGCAAAGGGGGATGTCACGAACAGCGTATAAATCTGTAAACAGGGTTATGCATTTGATGCAGAACACTACAGTCAAGGGGCTGGGAGACAGCAGAGGGATTCACCCACATAGGACAAACAGAAGACTTGGATGGGTAGACATCACATTCTTTAATCACATTCTGGTTTACCAATATTTACTAAAATGACTACAACACTCTCTTTCAATTCCTCATTTAGGCTCCTGTATATGAAAATTAACCAAAGTTAACCTGGAACTCCTGATTTACTATGGTCATTAGACATCCCAAACCAAAGAGTGTGGAGTCCCTTTCAGCCCAACTGAAATCGAGCCACGTAACCAGCACAGGGTCCTACAGTAGGGAGACGCCCCCATGATAGGATGTCAGACCATCGCAGGGTGCACAAACTCACACACTACGGGTGATCAGCCCCCTAAACACCGCTGGTGGTTAAAGCAACTTAAAACATGCTGAAAAACAAAGTTCTTAGTTCTAAATAATAATAACAAAAAATCTTCCAACACGCGCTCGTTATTGAGTTAATCAAGGATCACTTTAGTACGCCATCTTATACTGTCACACATTGCATTCATCGTATCCTTAATACAACACACTTGAAGTGTGGCCTATCGCACGACGCCTCAACAAAATCCAGTCCGTATGCAATTTAATTAGTCAAAGGTCAATGTTTTAAAAATACTGTGCGAAAAATGTGTAATATCTGAAATATAGTTCACGTCCTAAAATGAGTTGTGTTTAATTGTGTAATCTTAACCAACCAGAATAATGTGAAAACTACACGGCCATAGTTCCATCAATCCAACTTCCAAACCGATACGCGCTCTTAAAATCACCAGCTGTCATTGAGTTACGTCACATGGTACCATTAAGTCACCTGACACATCGAGTTACTTGCGTCTGTATGGTAGCAGTTCGTAGCCCCCCAGTGTGATCCGGTGCTCCAAGGGGGTCGATTCAGCGATGCTGGCCTTTTAAACAGTCACTGTCTGTTCTTTCTCTGTGCTGTTGTTCTTAAATTGTAACTTTATATTTATCAGTCATTTAGTTATCTTATTTTGGTGAACCTAACTTTTTCAAAAAGTTTTTTGTTTTCAAGCTTTGCTCTGCATCAGAGTCGAAATGCAAGTCACAGGCATCTTGGTACCTTAACCGTTCTTTTTTGTGTTTATATGTGTTTCGAACAGTGATAAGGTCTTTTACGGAAACCCTGATTCTGCATGATTGTATATATCGCATTTAAGAAGTTGATGTTTACGAAATTGGCTTTAAATAAAATTCTGTTTTTAATTGCGAATATCAAAGTATGTGGCGTTATATGAAATGCTTCATTTTGATGGTGTCAGGGTACTTTGATGTTTGTCTTTTGCATGATCACAACACTATGTTTTAGTGAACCAGCTGCATGCCTAGACGTGCATTTTTAACACCTAACTTGCCTTAACTAGCTACGATTGCACCCTTTCGCATTGACAGTATCAAACTATAAAGTACGACAAGGAGATGTCGTATTCTGGTTGATCCTTTACGTTAACCAATATTGTAAACCTAACATGCCCGAACTCGTCATGATAGCACGTTACTCCTAGAATAAGCATAGACACATCATGATTGCACATTACACCTAGAATAAGCCCGGACACGCCATGATTGCATGTATCACATTTAATAAATAATTTCATAATGTGCTTATATTAATAAATATTATTACTAATTATGAATAATAGACCAGAATGGTGTGGGTCCAGGAAGATACCCACCCAACAGTGTAACATCACAGACATGCCCTGACCATGCCTGGACATGCTGGAGGCATGCCCAAGACATGATGGAGACATGCCCCATACTTTTTTTTTCTTTCAGCCACACCACATTCCAGAAACATGACACTGACCAGGTGTAGGAGTTGGGGGGTACCCCAGGAAGTCTTCACTCAATCCTCCCCAACTTTTTTCCTTCTGCCACATAAGCATCACACCACATAAGCTCTTCCCATTAGTAACATGACATCATAGCATAAATACATAAATCAGAGGTCATATCCTCTCTTATTAATATTTACGTCATAAAACAGGACATTCCCACCATAAATCAAGGTCATGACCTCACCTCTTGACCCCCGTTATTTGGACACGTGCCCGTGACGTCATCGGAGCACCCCTTGATATCATTGGATACACACCACCATGACGTCATTGGATATGCCCCCCCGGACACACCCTTCCCCACCCCCATGACCTTTTGACCTTTAGGTCATAAATCAGGTCATAAATCTCATTTTAACATTTGCTAGTTCATTTACCTCTCTTGTTAGCTTTAGCTATAGTGTGGATTCAGGATTTCTGTGATCTCGATGTGTCACCGTCTATTGTAACCTTGTCTGTTGTGAGCACAGGAGTGTGGTGGCCTTCAGCTTTCACTCAGTCTTTTAACTCAATTTGTTTCATATAAACTGTGTCCTCACATATGATTGTCAAAAGTGTTTGACTAAACGACCCAGCCTTTGTCCCAATTAGTTTGGATAATCGACATTCTACTGAATTAAATATAGTCTTTCTATATAGTAGAAACTGAGTGCTGCATTTTCATTTTACGCTTTAAAAGTATGGTGCAAATAACTATGCAGATCTGGGGGCTGGTTCCTATGAGTTTGTAGACCAAGCTGCAATACACTGTGAGGGCTAGTAGCCAGGTAGTTGACAGCAGTTACATATACGTTCTTGAGTACAAGACAGAATCCCTCAGGGATTTTAGTCAGCATCTCACTGTTTGAGCTTGGTGCCAAGAGTAGAGATGCTCCGTCTGAATGCCAAGGCTGCCAGTAGTTCTCCTCACTTGCTGACGGTCAGACCTTAGGCTTAGGTCAGTGCCGTACTGCTTGATGCTTGTTCCCTGGCCTTATAAATCTTGCTCTGCCCGTTAGAAGGACAAAGTTGGAGAGCATGTGACTTTATTGACAAACTGTTCACACCCTAAGGTCAGGACTTCTGTGGGTCAGTCCTTCCCTCTCTGGTAGGCTAGCCTCCAAGTACCCAGTGCTGACGGGCCTGCAAGGCTCACAGCTGTGGTGGCTCTGCAAAGTTCCAATGGGTGTTACCATAGATGACGTCAGTGATGAGGTCAGGCAAGCAGCAAACTGGAACCAAGACGCTATGCCAATGCCAGAGAACGGAGAACATGTTGACCAAATCCACACTAGAGAACTGGAGAACCAAAGAACCAGAAAGGGATTCAAAACCAGAAAGACAAGACAAAGAGCCCCAACCTCAAGCAGAAGCAACCAAAATGCAAGACTGAACAAGGTACACTAAGCAGAGGGATTCACTTGCGGTGTGGATAATTTCAGATTTAACCCATTGGGCCTTGGTGTGGACGTGGTGATGAAGAATGACCTTGCCTCTGACCAGGTAGCACATGCAGTGCATTATGGACCACATATGACAGCTGCAGTAAGGAATTATATGCCATCAAACATCCTTGCATATATGAATTGACACATGCTATCCATCAGGTCTGTGTTTATTTAAGGAAATGGCAATGACTAGGGCCTTGCGAGTCAAGAAGCAACAGTCGGAACCGAATATGGAACAACAGAGTGGTTTAAGATTGGGAAAGCAATTTGACAAGGTTGTATACTGTCACCCTATTTATTCAACATCTATGCAGAATACATCATGCGAAATGCTAGGCTGGACAAATCAAAAGCTGGAATTAAAATTGCTGGGAGAAATATTAA
>JAACJT020000040.1:582481-593508 GCA_009936485.2 Gymnarchus niloticus | reverse complement strand
TTTTAAAGTCAGTGTGAGCCTTAACTGGTAGCCAATGTAAAGATGACAATACAGGGCTAATATGTTCAAACTTCCGAAACTGAGACAATTTCTTTAAGTGCCACCTGTGGATGTGACTGGATGTTATTGGTTGTCTGCTGGCCTTTTTCAGGCCACCAGAAAGCTCGTGAGCAACACTGACACTCAATTATAAAAATCATAATGCCAAATGCAACAATTCTGCTATTTTTGTTTTATTTTACTCATCTTAGACGATGGTGTCTTGTATTTCCACCCAGCTGGCATTACCTCTCATCCCATTTCAGCATCTGCGGTTTTTCCATGGCCTTTTTTGAAGCTGCGCTGGCTCTACATATGCAGCGGGGGTCAGAGACCTGCCCATTTTCTCCTCAGAATCTGTACATTTATGTGGGATGGGGGGTGTCTTTTTTGTTTGTGATTTCACTGAAGCTGGGCAGGTGGAGGAGTTGGAGTAGGACAGATTGAGTTTCCTTAGAAAGGCTGAGCTCAGCAGAACCCGGCAAGAAAGTTGGCAAGGGGCAGAGAAGTGCAGGCCGACGCCTTCGCCCCAGCGTGGCAATGGGCACCCACACAGGCACCCCCAGCCAGCGCGGCCTGTGTATCTTCAGATGCCCTTTGTTTCTTAGCAGAGCCCTAAGCCGTGGGCCAAACGCCCATACTGGGCTCCCTGCTAATCATCCTACTTCCAATCTTAGGTTTCAGTCTGCCTGTGTGTCATGTTCTTATGGGTAGGAGATCTGGGGGAGTGGGGGGTTTAATTAAAGTGGTGCCCTCTCATGCGTGACAGTTAATGCCAGAACCTGAACTCATTGCCTAAAAAAACTCTTTAATCTCTTTCCTATTACCTTTCCTTGACAGGTGATACAAGACCTAATCTTATACCATGAAACCTATTACTACTCTGCTTTTCAGAAATATTTACATATGAAGGACAGAGTTTAGACAAGATTGTGCCGACCAACCTCAAAGTTAGCGTGCAATCGAGACTCCAGTTCTTATGAAAAATTTAATTGGGTATCGGCAGCTGGTCCGGAAGCTGAGAGAGAGTACCGAAGGTGAATGCTTTGAATTTCAGGAAAGGAAGTGTGGTTGTGTTTGTGTTTCCTGTCTATTCCTCCTTGTAAATGTCTTTGGGTCCATGATAAGATTTGTACAAATCATATTGTAATAATGGGCAGTGTAATGTAGGGACGTTTCATGCCACTATGGTGATGGGACCCTAAGATTTTAGCAGCGGAGAGTAAGTTGGGGGATTCTATCCTGGAAGGCTTGTAGTAGCACAGGGATGCTACAATGTGTTACGTTTGAATCGTAATTGTAGCCTGTTGCCAACTTTAACATTTGATATGCATTCAAATCCATGATCTTGCAGATGTAAACCCCTAACCCACTGAGCCACACATTATCCGAAGTTCTTTGTGTTACAGGGTACTACATCCTGTCCTCTAATTTTTCCAGTTTTGTCTAAAACCTCCCACCATTTCATGGTTGCAACAGTGATCTTCTCATCTCTCCAGCCATCCTTCGCTCATCCCAGTTAATGACCTTTTATTTCTCATGTTGTAGTATTAAATATATATTGTTTTCTTGCACGAGAAAACAAGTATCCTCTAGGAGGCCCAAATGCTTCTCTTACATTCATGCAATGCATACTAAACCTTGAATCCACGCTTAAGACTAATAAGTCAGGAGTTTCCAGGGAATAGTCCATTTCCACAGCCTTCATTCAGTTTCCCAAATCGGTTCCCCAGCGGAGGATGAAGGTGGGTCTGGATACTACCTGAAGAAGTACAGGGATTAGAGAAATGTAGAGAGTTGGGGGGGGGGGCATGCAGGTTCTACAAACAGAGGAATGGGGCAGGACTTAAAGCGTGTGGCCTACGGAACTACCCCACTGAGTCTCCACCTTCTAGACTCGCTATAAGGGCGCAAAGCAGCGTATCAGGTGGACCGAGGAAGTTGAGACGTAACACCAGCTGTGCCTTTGGGACCAGCTGCACATGAAGAGTCCGTTTGTGCTGTCAAAGACCCCTCAGTGATTATGAAGCCTAAAGAGGGGGCCCAGTAGATACTGGCAGCGTCCCTTCCCAGAAACTTGTGCCTCTCCAAGGGCTTACAATTAACCTCTTATCTGGAAGACACTTTCTTCCAGGTACAAAAGTCTTTCTCCATCCCTCCTATATGTGGTCAATTACTTCTCTAAAGTTCGACTGGCTTCATTCATGCAGAGAGTAGTAGAAAGAGGTCCCTGTAATGTATTGTGCAGAGCAACTCAAACTGCATATCTCATTGGCAAGATCATATCCTCGATGCTTCCTGGATCCGTATAAACGTTCACATCTTTTTCCTTTCTTTCTGTCTTTGTATCTTTCTATTCCTTGGGAAAGCAGACCGGTGTCATGTGACAGAGTGATTGAGGTTATCTCAGTGTCTTATGAGCCGCGAATCCATCCCTGTATTCTCAATGAAAAGCAGCGTGAGTGGTGAAAGCTGAAACCTCACTAAGATCCCTTTGCAAGACTCTGTGGCTCTGCTGGCATCGTGGGCTGATTGGAATCCAGCGCTATCTTCTCTGAATGACCCGTCTGCTTTGGTTCTTTCTTGGCTGTGTAACTTCTGATATTAATTGTAGTGGCACCTTCTTGGGAGTATATTGTTCATAGTAAATCGATCAATAAATCCACCGCTTAGTATTTATTGCATTATTTATTCGTTAAGGGCATTTATAAATTCCGCCTTTTACCCGGGGACTGAGAACTCATTGCTGCAGACAGCAGCGCAACACTGAATTCTTAACGACATGAACTATATCTATAAGGAAGACTTTACTGTCTGGATCTGTTATGAGGATATCTACCATTATATGACCGGAGTTCTCTGGCAATTTATCATCCTAAAATTTATCTTTGATATTTTTATTGCGGTCACATACTGAGTGCCAATCATTGAAGTATAGACCACAGTGTTTTCTCTCTACATTAGTTATCAGAATATGCATCTCTTTAACTTTGAATATGTACCTTTCTTCCATCCATCCATCTTCCAACTGGGGCATGGATCCTATCCCAGGCAGTACAGGGCACAAGGCCAGAGTACATCCTGGGTGGGGTGCCAGTCCATCACAGGGCACAAGGCTGGAGTACACCCTGAATGGGTTAGCAGTACATCACAGGGCACAAGGCTGGAGTACACCCTGAATGGGTTAGCAGTACATCACAGGGCACAAGGCTGGGGTACACCCTGGATGAGATGCCAGTCCATCACAGGGCACATGGCTGGAGTACACTCTGGATGGGTTGCTAGTTCAATGCAGTACACACACACTCACACTCTATGGGCAATTCAGAGACACCAATCAGCATAACTGCATGCCTTTGGACTGCAGGAGGAAACCTGCAGACATGAGGAGAACATGCTAACTCCACACAATCAGCAAAGTTTGGAAAAGTTCAGGGGTTTCGAACCTTTCTGAAAGCTCTACATATTGAGGTGTCTCTATAAGGAGAAAGATGTTACTCTGTCAGCCATCTTCAGGCATCCGCTGATGTTTCACAGATGGCAAGCTCATCAGAGCCTTATCTACATTAATGAGCACCCTAAATTAGTGATATTTGGCCTGTATCATTTTGTTCTTAAACTTAAAATCTGTGCCCCACTGTGTCCCGATGTCTGCTGTGTTGTCTGTTCACCTGCACTTATGGTTCTCTCCTCATCCATTAGACCAATATGTCTCGGAAGAAGATCTTCTTGGTCCTTCTTGCAGCTAGCAGCGTGAGCTTCTTGCTACACAACGGAGGGCATTTCATCTGGTGAGATTTAGAGATGGGGTCTTGACTTCAGAACCATACATTTTTGGTGTTACTTTATCCTTTACTGCATGGCCTAATGGTGTGACCCAGGGGCATCATAAGCTGGGGGGTGGGCAATTCCAAGGGGCCTGAGCAGTTAGGGGCCATTTATAGGGACTAGGCCTGGTATATTAAATTTTCAAAGGGCCCACAATTGTTAACAGTGCCCCTGGTGCCACCAGAGTAGACTGTTATGGTTTATTGGTGACTTTAGTTCAGAAGGGTGCTGTTTTTTTGCCTCATGATTACAGGAGTATGAAACCTTTCAACGTGGCCTGCAAGAGCAGTTCTCTCTCTGCGGGCAGCAAACCCAAACACACGAGCATCGCCTTCCTCAAGACGCACAAGACAGCCAGCAGCACCATGCAGAACCTCCTGTTCCGCTTCGCTGAGCGCCATAACATCACCGTTGCCTTGCCCCTGCACACGTGCGACCACCAGTTCTGCTACCCGCGGCCCTTCAGCTCCCGCTTCGTGCACCCGCACACGCTGCCACCGCAGATCATCACCAACCACATGCGCTTCAACTACAGCGAGGTTTGCCGCATCATGCCCAATGACACACTGTTCATCACCATCCTGCGGGAGCCGTCATCCATGTTCGAATCGCTGTTCGGCTACTTCAACCAGTACTGCCTAAGCTTCAAACGTGTCCCGAATGGGTCCTTGGAAACCTTCATAAATGATCCCTGGCGCTATTACCGTCCCCATGAGAAGGACTCCATGTATGCCCGCAACACACTGACCTTTGACCTGGGGGGGGATAAGGACCACCAGGCCAGCGACGAAGCTTATGTGAATGGCTTCATAGCAGAAATAGAACGCGTCTTCTCCTTGGTCATGATTTCTGAGTACTTTGATGAGTCGTTGGTGCTACTCCGGCACCTGCTGTCCTGGGACCTGGAGGACGTGCTGTACATCAAGCTGAACATGCGTACGCCCGGGTCCAGGCGGCGTCTCAGCAATGAGCTTCCCGGCAAGATCCGTGCCTGGAACACGCTCGACGCGCGGCTGTACGACCACTTCAACAGCACCCTGTGGCGCCGTCTCAACACCCTGGGTCTGGGCTGCGTAGCCAGAGAAGTGGAGCTCCTACGCAGTGCCCGGGACCGGCTCGTGCGTGGCTGTTTTGGTGGACAAAAGCCGCAGCTTCGCCCGGCGACCCAGATAAGAAACAAGGTGCTGCGTCCGTGGCAGCCCAGCTCCAAGGTGACTATCATGGGCTATGATCTGCCTCTCAATGCCTCATACCTGGGCATGGAGCCGGGTGAGAAGTCACATGATCTCTGTCTCAAGCTCATATTGCCGGAGGTACAGTACTCACACCTCCTTCTCCAAAGACAGTCCTTCCGATACCGCAAAAATTTACTTGTGCCCGTGCCACCGCACCGTAGGCCTGGTATGACTCATCAGCAACACCTACCTCAGAGGTCCTTTGTGGACAGCCCAATTCATATGACCCACAACTCTCAAAACATTAAAAGAGTAGACAGACGAATGGCCCAAATCACACACAGGCCACTGTAGCTCTAGGAATGTAGGCCTTTCCTTTTGTAGTACCAGCTGTTCCCTCCAGATGTGACCAGAGACCAGCATATGCCATCCAGGGGCCATTTTGTCATTTACCTGATGGCTTTCCACAGATTATGGACCAGATGGTGTCAGTTGAACTTCCACCTCCCACTAAAGATGGTGCGTGGTTCACTATATGGCCAAAAGTATATGGACGTCTGCCTGTGCAACATCTCATTCTAAAACCAAGGGTATAAACAGGAAATTGGTCCTCCCACTGCTGCTATAATAGCCTCTACTCTTCTGGGAAGAATTTCCACTAGATGATGGAATCTTATTGGTGGGATTTGCTGCCATTCAGCCATAACTATTCAGTGGGGTTGGGTATTGATGTGAGATGATCAGATCCCTTTCTATTTGTGTGACCTACCATTTCACAGCTCAGCTCTGGTTGCTTCTTGGCATTTCCACTTCACAATCACTCGCATTTGACTAAGGCGGAAATCTGACAAACCGACTTGTTGGAGAGTTGGCATCCTGTGATGGACCTTTATTTTAAGTCACCAACCTCTTCAGTATGATCTATTCCACTGCCAGTGTTTGTTGCTGGAGATTGAGTGGCTGTGTACTTAACAAGCCAGTTCTATGAATTGATAAAGATGTCCACATACTTTTGGACAAGAAATGACTACTCAAAACTGTAGACTCCTCAGAGAGACCCATGGCTTGAATGACATCTCAGCCTACTGTAAGTGTTGCTATTGGTCTCTACAGCTTTGCCAGCTTTCTCACATTTCCTCTGATGGAGGACTGTTGAGATCGTTCTTCTCCAGGCTAAGATCAAGCTTGTGTGTTTTCAAGTTCTCTAAGTATTTAAGTTGGGTATTTAAGTTCTAAGCAAAGCAAGTAGAGCAGCTGAAATGAGCTGTAATTGTTCTAATGAATAAAGGGATGACCTTGTTCAGCCATCTTCAGTATAGAACAATGCATATTTCTTTCTCTGTTGTTCACAATGTTTTAAGACAGTCAGGAGTAAAGTATGGAGTGTGTTAGCCACCACCATCTTCTGGTGTGCATCAATCAGTTTTACCTGTGTCCCAATCTTTGTGGTGTGTATCAGTCAGTATATGTTCTGTTTTGATACCATGCCGCTAATACTGGAATATCCCTCCCTAAGACCTGTATCAGTTTTTTCTTACTCCTTTTAAAGCCCGATGTAATTGTTTCTTTTTTTTTCTTTCTTATTTTTTTCACTTTGAAACCTCAAAAAAGGGAAAAAATGGTCAGCGGATCTGCTGTGTCCAATTGTCATGTGCTTCCATTCCATTTATTATCAGCCAGATTAACATTCACTTTGTTTTATTGTTTGGTACATTTTCAACAGACAATGTTGTTAATTAAGCCCCTTAGGATAGGCACTGTACTAAAGTCCATACTTTCTGTAGAGATATGGATGCATTTTTAATTAACCCTGATATATGAGACAGAAAATTTTAATTTTCTGAAACTCAACAGCTTGCTGAACCCTTTTGACAGAATGAAAGAAAAAATGAAAAAAGTTTGCATATATGATTTTTTTGTATCATATTTGATACATCCATAACTTTTTTTTTTTACATGATATTGTCAAAACTGTACTTTCTTACCGTTTGGATATACACACCACAAGCAAAAATGTTATTCTGACATTACACCATCAAGCCGATTATCATATGTATGTAAAAATCTCACTGAAAATCTAAATATAATTTAGGAGGACATTTCGATCATTAATTCAGTAATGCCATAATTGTATTTTGGTGTACATAACGCACATTTCACCATAGAATGCAATCCAATGATGACTGAGAAATTCATTTCTAAAATACCTGCATGTTGTGTCATATTTGATACAATTTTCAAGTTTTACGATAAAATATTGCATGAAATATTAAGCAATTATGAATTCATTCAATCTTGTAAAGACTCATATTGAAATCCTAGTAGCAATATAAATGTTCCACTTACTGTAACTGTTCCAAAATTAAGAATGGTTTCCTCATGAAATGCCTGCTAGTCACAACGTGAAGGGGGGCAATTAGTTTCTAATACGTAATTGTCATCTACTGTCTGTAGTATGCGGGTCATCCACCAAATGGCACAAGACCTGTCCAATTGTATACAACTGGTTTTGGAAGCAGTAATCCAACGGAAGACTGAGAGTTGAGCTTCTCAACCTTTTTCTCTGGCAGGCCACATACAATGGGCTGCATACTGTGGCGAGCAAGTGGCTCATTTTATAATACTGCACAGGACTCCAAACTTAATGAAGCAAAAGCGTTTACTCATGAGTCTCCCCACAATCACCAACAACTGTGAAATTCTGCACCGGCAATGGAAACTGAACTGTTGCTGACTGCAGCAGTCCAGTTTAGTTTTAGGTCAATGTATGCAACACTCCTGTTTACGCCACACACAAAGTTTAGCTATTGGTTGAAAGTACAGCCATGAACAACATATGTTGTCCCTGAGTTCCATAGACATTTAAATAAATAATACTGAAATCCATCAACATAATTTAAACCAACATTACTGCTTCTGAAGCCTACCAAATGCTGAAGTACTACTTCCGCTGAAAGTAGCACCCATAATCGTTTCTAGAGTAACCTGCCCATAAAAAGGTTTTAATCCAATGTATTCACTGCATGTTAACATTAAGGTATGATAGAAACCTTTTTTGATGATCATATGTAAACTTTGACACACATTTAATCTCTGCTAGTATATGGCAGTAGACTACTTACATTAATGGGACACTTGATGCTGTCGGGGAACAGATCAAATTGTTGTAATCCAGTTCGAAGTGTACTGTATAACTGCACAATGAAGTTGCGATTTGAAGTTAAAATCTGTCAGACTCAATGTGGGACATTACAGAGAAAACGTGTTCCCAAATGTACGTAGATGCAAATATTAAGAGTATTTTTGCACTGAATAATCTTAATTAAACTGCATCAGTGACAGGCCATAGGTTGAGAGTCACTCATGTAGAGGTCTCAGAAACGCATGTATCAAATATGATATGCTTGGTGTTATTGGGTTTTAATGACAGATGTTGTTATGTTGATTGGTTGAATTTGTTTATTATATAGGTTCCCAAAGGTCCATAAAAGCCAGGAGGGAAGATGCAAGTCCTGCTTGGTTTACATGTTGAGAATAACATAGATTGCTCTTGTATGTTCTTTCATTTATTTCCGTTTTATTTGACACCTGCCACGTGATGATCCTGACCAGGTTTCATCAGGAACACACCAATAACCTCGTGTGTCACTACGTGTTCGTGTGAAATGCATAACTTCAGAAAAAGCATCTTCGTTAATTTCCCTCACTGAGACTCACTCCTTACAGCTTCGTGGAGAGCTGGCATGCAGAAGCTCTGCCCTTGTCCACAGAGAAATCACCATGCAGGAAACACTGGAGGAGCTCAGACTGGGGTGAAGTCATAACCCATCTGAGGTATGACACTTGCTTCTTAAATGATATTGATGTATAATCTGAAGAAGAACTTTTTTGCTGGATTGGGTAACAGTTTGAAAAGAATTGTGTTCAGTGGTAATTCATATTACAGCCACTGAAATGAATAACCTGAAAAACAAAGGGAAGGGCATAATGTGAGGGATGTCAGTGTTATTTTTGGCCAAGAATTTCGTCTGTCACCTGGCCACTCTGAAAAAGTCATACTTACGCCGTAGTCCATAGTAGAGGGATATTGGCACTAACTTAAGATGGGCTGTTTTACACTCCTAATTTAGGGATCTGTATTGCTGTTCGCTGCAATGGTCACTTTCATGGCATCGGTTTCCTGTTCGTGCCTCACATTTGCTATGGATTGTCACATGACTGCAATCTGAAATCAACTGTAAATTGAAAAATATAATTTACTAATGACCAGGAAATGGAGTGAAGAACTAAAGCTTGGACAGTGATTATGGGAACAGAAAGATGCTAGCTGTTAATAAATAAAGAAGTTGCTGCTCCAAAGTCAGGTGTGCAAATTCAAAGCTGCACATACTTTTCCCGTCACGGGGGGCCAGTGGTAAAGGTCAGCATAGTCCTACCGGCTATTCGCTCCATTGCTATTCTTACAGACTAAATTTAATTTCCATGACAATTCATGTCTAAAGGGCCCCTTTATCTAAATTTCATGGATGAAAAAAAGGATTTCATCACGTGACTGAGATCTACAGGACCTGCACAATGTGTATGTGGCTATTTTATTTCCTTGTCTAGTTTGTCTATAAATTTTGATTTCTTTACTAAATATAATGATAAGACTGTGCATGTATCCACTTAACAGAAGCGTTTTTACACATTGCAGATTTGCGTTTTTAGATTTAGTACTTCGCTTAAGGGGACCTTTAAAAGTATTCCTGTCAGACTTCATTGTGGAAGTCAACTTCTCCAGTAAATAGCTACCAGTAGACACCTACGATTTTTACTCTAAATTCTGCTCTACGGTGGATCCTTGACTCCTCGCATGGATATTAAGGTCATCCGCTTTCCTTTTTCTCGTTGTGCCTCATCATAACTCCTCATAGAACTCACAGGCTGACGATGATGCCCAGGAAAGTGGGTGTACTTGGGTGTCCGCTGCGTAGGCTGAAGATGACACTCAGAGGGTGGATTTATATCTGTATCAACACTGTGTGAATGGCCTTTTTTCAGTCCTAGACAAGATGTGCTCTTTGAATTTGAGGTAGCTGCACGGAGTGGGAGGTGGGGATATGAGAGAAAAGAATAAGGCAGTAATCTGTGATGAGAAACACAAACAGTTTGAGTCTATGAATAGAGATCCAGCCCACCAGAGATGTTCATCCATCCGTCGATTCACCCATCTTCTAACTACTTATCAAGGTTGTGGAGGGCCCTGGGCCTCCTAGAGAGCAGAGAGCACAAGGTTGTGGTACACCAGAGATGTGAGGCATGAACAAGAGGTAAGAACATTAACATTATGTTCAAGTTCTCAAGGATTGAGAATATCAATCGCGCACACGTCCGTCATGGACCGCATTCATGCTGTGGTTCTCCCTGCTCTGCGTGGTCAAGCTCAGTCAGCTTATCTATCCCATGTTCTTCTCGCCATCAAATCTCGATCTTCACATTGTCGTTGATTTGGTTTCTGGGTAGTTTTGTCAAAGGCCAATCCACAACTTGAGTTGTCATATGAATTTGTGATAAGATTCACATTAAGAGTCAGTAGTTGATGAGCACAACACTGTGGGCTGGCTGTGACTAAAAGGAGCCTTCGTGTGACCTGACCAGCAGTCCCATCCATCCAATTAGAAATTGCATTGAAGAAGTGTTCTGTGCCTACATTTTACAACAACTTGCTGAATTTAGACCATGTCCTTTGTCAGGATTCCAGGTTAGAAAACATACTTTTGTAAAGTTTTAAAATGTTCATTTTTAAATTATAATCTCAAATGATGAGAGTAAATTGTGTTTGTAGGAATGTGAATGGGGGGTGAACAGAAGGGTCGATGGATGGCTCAGCGGGGGGGGGGGGGGGGGGGCAGGGCTGTCTGGGGGGGTTGGCTGAACGCCACGCCGCGGTAGGCGGCCCCCCCCACCCCCGGGGGGTGGCTGCCGGCGTTGTCCAGCGGGGGG
>JAACJT020000040.1:549629-582381 GCA_009936485.2 Gymnarchus niloticus | reverse complement strand
GGACAGGCTTCCCCTTTGAGTCTGGCTCCTCCCAAGGTTTCTTCCTCCTGAGGGAGTTTTTCCTTGCCACTGTCGCCGTTGGCTTACTCTCTAGGGACTGTGGGCCCGGGACTATGTAAAGCGCTTTGTGGCCGTGCTCCGTGTTAAAAGCGCTATATAAATAAAGTTGAATTGAATTGAATTGTATTAGGTCACGATTGCCATATTCTGTGATATATTGCGGCACAAGAATGGTGTCTGGTGGTACCCAAGGTGCCATATGGTATTTCTCATGGCGCCAGTGTAAATAGTTACTGAATATGTGATGTAAACGGCATGTTCGAGCTGTGTGCTTTAATGCCCTGTCCAAATAAGTGCTGTACTGTGGTGTGATTATGTTAAAATGTGTGTCTAAACGTCCACTCTGAATGTGCGGGGGTGTTTGCTAAACAGAGTTGTTGGTTGAATATTTGTGAGTAAATGCTTTCATCTTGATATGCTCTGAGTCCTCTGCCTCAGTTCAAATGGCCTGCTTTGTCTCCACGATATTGTATACCTCTTCCTCCAGTTGCACTTGTCACTGGTCATTTATTGGAAGCTCAGGCTAACTGCACATAGATCTAAGCTGGCTCCTCGATAGAACTTTGTGTGCTTGTGGTCTGTTGTCCGTCTTGCTTGTACGTCGCTTTGGACATAAGAAAACAAGGCATTGCTGAGTTCATGCACTATCAACAGCACTATCATCTAGCAAGGATTTTCGTTTGAAAAGAACATAAAATCTAGTCTCCAGCGACACCAAGCGGTAGGAACGTGAAATAACATTAAACGCCCTTATTGGAATAACATCTTTTAGTATTAAACGCGATATTAAACGCTTTTCAGCGAAAGAAAATCACATTTGAAATATGCTGTAGTATTCTCTTAATCACACAGCACTTTAAATTTCATTTTGTTGGACGAGGCCTACGTCTGTACAGTCAACACAAACAAAACATTTCTCACGCTCATTGTTTTCATGGAAGTCTACCAGACGTTAACGACATTTCTGCACAGCCTAATACTTTGGCATATATAAAACTGATATGATTAACTGTATAATTATGAAGTCTATAATGGACTTTCCCCCTTAGTTTCTAATAGGTTTTTCGATAGCTGAGCCGATGTGTAATACTACATAGTCACTACATTTTCTGCTTTGGATTAGAAAATATATGAAGGGCACGGTAATGATATTGAGCTCTGCGTTCGTTTACTGTATTAAATTTCTACTAGGAATCCTCATACTGATAATCGTATCGCAAGCATTCATATTTTAAAATGCAATTCCCCCATTCAACTATTTTTGAGCTGTCGACTGGTGAGTCATTAGTGACAAAAATGAACAAAAGCAGTCACGTTTTTCGCGCAGTTATGTGGCTTCAGCTGTATATAGGTTTGGCTCTCTCTCATGACTCATTTTCAGCGAAATGAACCATTTTTGGTGAAATGTCACTAACGGCTTTTTTCCATTTAACTGAACATTAGTCATCCGGTAACGTTTGATCAACACTTTTGTTATGTAATAATAAAAAAAAAGCAATAAAACTTCTGATTCTGGTAGACATCTCTGGAGAAATTTGGGAATTTCATTAAGAAGTTATTCAAATATAGATCGACACCTCCTGGTTTCCAACGCAAAATGTTTTCTAAAATGGCTAACCAACAGAAATTTAAGCAAATGATTATTAGCTAAAACCTACAGTAAATTACTCGTACAGAAGGTTCTTAAACGAAAATCCATTAACATATATAGCTATTGTAATCTGTTACGTTCATAATATAAGTCGATATATAATGGCATTTACCAAAAAGTATAGCTTATTGTAAAATTATTACAATAAACAATTTTACTTCCTTTTAATGTTAACTTTTCCCACACGAATAGAAGAATATTTTTGATCATTTCCTGTGAACGTGGGAGGCGTTTTATTAATAAAAACACTTCAGTTTTATTATGCCTTCTAGCTGGCGTTTTCATATGTGAAGCTCCAATTATGTTATATTTATAAATCCATCCATTTATTTTACATAACCGTTTATTAATCACCGTGAGCCCATTCCAGGAAATACTGGCCACAAGGCAGGGGACCCCCTGGATGCGATGCCTATGTGTATGACGGACACCTCCAATCATCCCTACAGAGAATTTCATCACAGGTTCACTTATGGCCCCATGCTTTTAGTCTGCAGATATATTTTCAAGTCAAGTCAAGACGAGTTTTATTGCCACGTGTTCCGGGTAGCACAGTGAAAATCAGGAATAGGGCATGGGGGACATAAACATAGTATAGATTTTACATGAGGATTTAAGTGCTGTTTTCAGCTTGTTCAGACGTACATGAACTAGTCTAAGGGTGTAAGAAGTAATTACCGACAGACCCACTGTCGGAAAATCAGAACAAGGTATGTAAGGTATTTCATTTTGGATTTCGTTTCCTATTTTGATAGTTTATAGATTACAACGTTGCATCTTTAACCACTACATCACCTGCTGATGTTAGCTAGAAATGACAGTGGCTTTTGAAACGTGGTCCTGAATCAGAGTCATTCGTCAGGTGGAAGCTCTGCGGAGAGGTAATACCTATCAAATACTGTGTGTAAGGTTAATACACAATGCGACATGTGCACCTATAAAAATCTGTATGGCATGCAAATACGATACAAGGTCCAGAGTGTACACGACCGGAAGACTACAGAAAACCGAGCAGTCGTCCACATTAGCCATTTCCACCGGTTTTGGGGGCTTCTTGGTGTGCGTGTACAGTAGATACCATGTGGCAACGCATGCGCAGCCTTATTTACAGTATCTGCCAAAGTTTGAGCGCTAGAGAGGAAACAAGTGAGGCAATGGAAACCACACGTAAGGGAGAGGGAGAGTGAGTACTGAGTAAAGCGTGATTCAACACTTACTGACATATTTGCGCTGGAGTCGCACACTTATCTGAATACAGAATGTCTCAATACCAAAATTCCAAGTAACTAAAACATCCGATTAAGTTGAGTCTAGAAAAACAGTTTCATATCTTGCCTTCCGAGGAATCATATGGATTCAGTTCCGATTACCGAATCCACTTCAAGTACCTAGCGAACAAGGCGAGAAACAGAAAGGTAGGTGCAGCTTTCACATTCATTTGGTGGGGTCCTGTTCAAGATGCAGCCTTTTATTTCTGTCAGATGCCCGGTTATAATAAATATGATTGCGATTTGTTGAAGTAGACGAGTACGTCGTTAGACAAGTAAGAAAAGCCAGTATGCAGAAAAATACCAAGGAAGTTCGCTACGGATCAGGAAGGTGAAACGTGTCTTAACACCTGGACGCAGGGACACGTCCTAAAATGAAAGTCTTCAGTCAAGTCTTTTTATTGCTTGTACGAAGTAGGAATTTATGTTATTTATATATTTTTGCCTATTTTTAAATATGCGTGTTAAATGTTCTACAGACTCTCACAGGTAGTGCGCCAGCATGGGACTGAACGGTGACGGCAGGTTTCGAATTCCACGAAATACATTTCTGCATTCTGAAGCATTTCTAGCCCACTTTCATATAATTTATCTTTCTAGTCTAAAAATTATGTCTCGTTAGCGGCAAGTCATACGTGCTTCCATTTCCTGCCAAGGTCACTTGTTTCATTCTATTTGTTTTCAAAGTAAAATCGCCACAAAAGTTACAAGTGTGTCCAAGGGACGTGTCTGCAACACAGAGAAGGGTTTAGTAAAGACCTTCAGTATGTGAAAACATTAAGGAAATAACAGAAACAATACTGTACGTTCTGTATTTGTTACTAGTGCGTAACACATGCTGCTAACAGGAGACACACATTTCAAAGCGTAATAATAATAATAATAATAAGAAGAAGAAGAAGAAGAAGAAGAAGAAGAAGAAGAAGAATTGTTGTTGTTGGCTGCACGAAATGTCAATTTCACACAAGTTGAAGTCCTTTGTTCCTCACTTAATACGGTTCCACTTGCCGTACAGCCGGACTTCTGCGTGCTTAACGTTAGCGACCTTCTCGACATGGTTTCCTACACAAAAGTGACTTTTCTACTCTCTCCGGACAACATGACCCTTAATGGTGGTGGAGTTTGGAATTACTGTCATATATAGTAGTCACATTGAAATGTTGCTACAACTGATATGATATTAATGCAATAAATACTGCAGTGATTTAGGAAGCCTCTTGATTAAGAATCTTGAGCACTGTGGCTGCAGCAATGTGAAATAGAAATGCGTTCAGAACAGTAAACCGAAAGCAGTACAGCACAATGTTCGAATGTACAGTATAAGCATTCGTCCATCAGTCTTATTTTTGGACTGCGGGAGGAACCTGGAGAGGGTGAAGCCAACCCTCATGAAAACAGGAGAGAGCTTATAAACTCAACACACAGAGCACGGGGTGGGATTCAAACCCACAAATGCGTATGTGTGAGGTACAGTATATTTCTACAGCAGTATTTTTCAAGTGATTTTTTACAGAGCTTAAGCATCAACGGGCTGCAGCCTGTCCTAGAATGCATAACACACAATGAGAGGTACACTCATCATGGGATTCCAGTCCATTGCAGGGCACACACACGAGATTAAACCTGCTGAATCAATCACAAACAATCAAAAGGTGGACAAATTCAAATACTGAATACAAATAATAAATAAGAATAAGGTGACTATCCAGAACATTCAGCTAATTTTAACAAGTTGTGAGAGAAGACAATTCCTTATAAATGATCCTAATAATTTTGCTTTTTTAATGTTTCCAAGACATAGATATACAGACCCAGTTATTCATCTATGGACACATCTTGATTGACAGGTCTGCCTGAAGGCTTGAACGTTTGCATTTCCGCCTCACGCCTGAAGCCTCCATGGGTTTCCGATCTGAATCTGACCCCACACATTCTACAAGTGCTTCTGATTTCCTTCCAAGGAATGTTATGTGCTTGGAATTCTGAGACTGGCTCTGGATAACTTTGAGATTCAAAACTGATGGGTGAAGGAAGACTTGATTTTATTATATTATAGGTCAGCCAGCACTCACTCAGCTGAAATTAACAAGCTCTTTGCCAGTTAATGACCACTTCTCTGTTCTATTTGGTCTCTTTGGTTTTTGTTCATACTTGTTCAGCCCAGCACTGCGTCCTTCCATCGTGTCCCACCTTTGAATTTACGTAGGGAGCAGTTACGCTTCAATTTAAACTGTTTTGAGTTAAACAGTTCAAACTGTAAGATAGTAGAAAATGTGCTTAAAATACTTTGAATAATGGAATCAGTAATGGTATTTATGCTTTTAATAACTGTCCAAGACAGACAAATTTCCCCCATTAGTCACACTGTAATTTCTGATCCTTATTTTTTCCTTTTTTTCTGTTCAGTGGTCAGTAGCAAAGATTCATCACGAGTAGCAATGACTAACGCAGTAAGTTCATCTCTTAAATTAGCCTTTGTAGTCATTTCATCTACATGTAATGAAATAGACTGGGGATTTTGGTTCACTGACACAATGTAATTAAGGCAACAAATCTGAGCTCAAGTTGTGTTGTTTGCTGGGACAGATGTAGTTAAAACTAAAGGGCATATCTTAGTAGGGAATATTAGAGCCGATGAATAGTATGTTTTGACAAATTATGTAGCAAAGTTGCGTATGTGATTCCTAATGAAAAATTTCTTGTATGTATATGAGTAGCAACAGAAAGGTCATACGTGTACGACAGCACACATCCTGTCTGAGTGACGATGCCAGCGTGTCTGTGTCTGTGTTTCCCGCTCTATACAGCATGCACTAAACTGTCCGACTTGGGCCACCAGGGCACACTTGGCATAGTGGTGTCGCACTCTCATGTTCTAAGAAATGGAGACCGATCTCCCTGAATGGAGAGGTGACTGATTGTCCTACTCACTCATGGCCAGTATAAACCATAGGCATGCCCAGTAGTATGGATGCCTTGTTTTCTGTTGGTTTATTCTGCAGGTTCTTAGCTGTGGAATCCTGTTATGGTGTTTTATAGTGCCCTGAAATGTCCTGCAGGGCCTAGAGGACCTGCTGCAGTTGTTTTGCCTGGCAGTAGAGCACATTTTTATGGCACAGCCAGACATGTTTTGGAATGGCTGAGGCGGGCTGCCGTGACAGTCCAAGCCTTTACTTGTATCTGGGCATCTAATCAAGCTTCTCTGAAGCAGGAGTGGGGGCTGTTTCTTTAAGTAATAGGCCACAATCCCAAGGAGCCTCGGCACAAGAAACATGTCTATTCTTCCATTCCACTGAATGTCCGTGCTTCCTTTCATCTAACATAATGCTTACTGTTGAATAACACTCTGTTTTGATTCCCAAGTTGTGAAATTTACCGTTATTGTTTTTTATCAATTTATTGATTACAATAAGTTTGATAAAGAGAAAATGCTAAATTAGAAGACTGAACCTAATCAAGACTGAAATTCTGTCATGATGGTAAGACACATTTGGCCTTTCTTAATAGTTGTGATTTCTGTATATCATTTTGAAATAGGAATCCATTGCAACTCTACAGTAGAATTCTATTCAGAATCCACAACAATTATATTACACAACTCGCTTTGGAATTTACAGCAAGCATTCAAAATAGGCCAGAAATATGCACCCCCTGTCATATACATTTGGTTACTAATAACAAAGGATTGGGACGGTGGGGACTTAGATATTTTTTATGTTATAGATGGTTAAACCAGCTTATCATCAATTTGTGAAATGCCTCTGTGGACCTCCTGCAGCTGACTTCCAGACCTCCTCGAAACCCATATACCAGCATGTTATCGGAACCGTAACTGTACTGTACACCGAGTGTAGGTTCCAAAGACAGAGCAGTAGATATTTTTTCACCTTTTACTTTCTCTCTGGGCTCAGTCATAATAATCAGTGACTGCAGCCATCCAGCTGATAAATGATAAAGACAGCAGCAAGCCTTCCATGGTGTAACATGGTAAAGATGCGGACAATGTGATTTACATTCCCCATGGCTAAATGCCTTCTGTATGGATTAAACTGACGCATGGCTTGTGTGAGAAGAACTTTGCCTCCAGACAAGCAGAAATATTTATTCATGTGTTTAAATACGAAAGATAGTTTGCAAAGTGACTCGAAGGAACATTATTTTACATATTTTTTGCCCAATATGTATTTTTAACAGTTACTCCTCCCCAGCAGCTCTACATTTTCTGTTCTTTTTTTACAGTAGCACTTTGATTGGGACTGGCAAACACCTACCTGTTTTTATAACCATTACGGAATAATTCTTGCACATGTATCTGTATCACATTTGGCTGCTTTTTTCACCTTCAGAATACACTCGCATTGTACATGTCTTAACTAATGGACTAATGCACATCTCAGATGGTTCACAGCTGATTTGTTACGCTGTCAAAATGTCAGAAACCTTGGATATACATATAACATACTTAGATGCTTTTTTATCAGATGACACTCAGTTGCCATTAAAGTAGACTGGCAGACGATTACATGGTTTAACCTTGGATTCTGGAACATTCCTTGGCTCTGGACATACCGTCTATCACACGATGATAGCCTTGACAGGGAGGTACAGACAGTGGATGACATCATAGCATACCACACTAATCACAGGTGGAGCGGCAGTTTTGAAGAACAGCCGTCCACAGCGGTTTCTCATTGCGGACTCGTAAATCAGTTTCCACAGCGACGTAATGAACAACTCTCTGACTTGTTTTCACAGCCTAGATATTATATTTGAAATGCAATCCTTTTACCACAACTTGGGCAACTTTGAATGCTAGTGATTATTAAAATCCTGACGCCAGGACAAGAGGGTGCTTGAAAATATAAATATATATGTAGAAGTCCTTTGTAGCCAGGGTGTTGGGCACTGCTGAAACAAAGGGACTGTACTCCTTCCAGCAGATTACATAAGAGCGAGGCTGTGTGGGCCGCCCTGGTGCTTTTTATGTAAAGGAGACCTGAGCACTCGCTGTTGCCTCCGTCTCCCATCACTGTGTGTGTGGTTGCTTTGCCCAGGCCGACTTCAAATGACCTGTGCTGGGCTGCCGGCGGACTGAGCAACCCCCAGAGGCCAAGCCCCTCCCATGCTGAGCCTCTGCCATTTGCGGCTCCTGGCACAGAACCTCAAACAGGCCGATCCGGAGCTTAATAAGAGGGAACCAGACTTACCTCCTGAAACTCAATCCTTTTCAAGATTTTCTGGTAAAAAATTCTAAAATAAAGTCAGATAATTGCACAAGGCAACCAAAACAGAGGTGCAAACGTAATTAAAGGACAGATGTATTACTTATGTATAAGTGATTATTACATTTTTTTACATTACAACATTTACCCAAAATTGCACAATAGCCGCACTGCTAATAATAATAATAATAATAATAATAATAATAATTATCATCATCATCATCATCATCATAACAAGAAGAAGAAGATAATTATGTTGATGAAGATTTAGTAGTAGTATTACAGTTACTGCACGGAACATCTTTTATGCCAACAATTGTTGCAATGTTTGTCCCCGCTTTCATGAAGCATTTTGAGAAGGAGAACTAAGTTCAATACTCAACTTGGTCACATCTGAATGTTCCAGCAAATTCAGAAGTTCCACTGGCCAAGTGGTAGAGTTGGGCAGGATGTGTAGACCCCTGTTACTGCAGCAACCAATTATTGCTGTGCAGAAACACTACGCAGCCGCCCACACGGACTGACCGCTGTATTATCCAGCTGTGATTATCGGGTACAGGGGAGTGTACCAACCTTTAAGCAGTTCTTAGCTTTTATCTGTTGCAAGATTTTTGTCAAGCGAACAGCAATATAAAACCGCCTGAATGCACACACACACATACACACACACAAACACACACACGAGCTTCATACATAGGTGAAGTTTTGAATTCCTTAGACATCGACTCAGTGACCAAAGAGCCTCCCCCGATCTGGCAGGTGTGTTCATTAGCTAGTGTGCCTAGCAGTGAAAGCCATGCTATCTTTTAAAACTGCACGAATGGCGAATAATAATAGAATCAATTTTCACGTGTGGAGCCCAAGTCAGGCCCTGTTGCTGAACGCGTATGGGCACGGCAGAGAATACTGTAGGTGTCTGGGACCTGGGGGGGTCCCTCCTGGACACGTTGGCTGGTCCCACTATGAAGGACCTCTGTTAACAGCAGCCTTTCTTCAAGTGTCTGTCCTGGGACTTGTTTGGTCTGCATCCTCTTTCCAAAAGTTCTTGATCATAGTGCAGAGCTGAGGTTCATTTTAGACCCAACACGGAGTCCAGTCTCAGTTCCGCCGCTGCAGGGTCGAGTGGACCGTTGGTAGCCGAGTTACGGCTTGCTTGGTGCTGGTGGCTGGAAGGAGAAAACACAGGAAGTTAGCATTGCGTCCGGCATGCTGGGAACCATGGTGTGAGGGCTTAGGAAAGTTTGGAAAAAGAAAATATGGAATTAGGTTTAATCATGCGCTGACACATTTTCCTCACCCGTGTCTCAGGGCCCAGGGGGAGATTACCAGGCTGCTGGAGGGAGGTGTAGAGAAAGAGGAAGAGCACTGGGGAGGGAGGAAGATGAATAAAAAGGAAAATCTTTCCACGTGAACTCAGTGGCCCCCACCACCAGCGTGATTCAGACGTGGCTAATAGGAGAGGTTAGCTCAGCGACTTTGGTCAGTCTATTTTAGTTTTCTGCTGTTTCTAGAGAAAGCATTCGGGGTCAGGGTTCAGTAACTGGACCGTTAGCTGATCTCAGATCCTGGATGTTAATGGATAAAATAGTAAAGCGTCAGCTAAACCGAGGGTTCCCATTTTTGTCTGACAAGCCCCGCTTTTGCACACGCACACACAATGCTCCCGCTCCTGTTCAAATGGCATGGCCCAGTTTGGGAAACACTTAGCTAAACTGGACAAAGTGGTAACTCAGGGGTCTGAGAGGAGCAGGAACATTCTTGCCCTCAGTGTGCAGTGAGCAGCCCTCCTCTTTTGCCCTCCAGATGCAGACGGAGCCTGTGTACGACTACCCGGACCCACAGCCCCCGCAGGAGAGGCGGGTCTGTCCGCAGCGCGGCTCCCTGAAGAGCGTCAGCGTGCTGGACCGCCTGCTGCTCACGCACCCGGTCTGGCTGCAGTTGTCCATCAATGCGGCCGCTGCTCTGCATATCCTGCAGAGGGAGCCACCTGGGGTGAGATACACTCAGAGAGAGAGAATGTCGTTCTCAAGTGTGACATTTAAATACACACACATACACACACACACGTTTTTATTTCTAACCTTGTGGAGACCTTACATTTATTTCTATGGGCCTAATCCTAATCATAACTACGACAGCTCTAACCCTTACCCAGCCTTAACCTTAACCATAAGTAACCCAACAAAATATAAGACTTTGGCTCTTTTGTTTTTTGATTGGATTTACAGATTTTAAAATAGAAAATAAAATTGAATTTGTCGTGTCCCCACAAGGTAAAAATATCAGGTTTTTATTACCTCCTGGGGACATTTTGTTCCCATATTGTAATATAAACATGGTACACACACACACAAACACAGCCTCATTCACATACACAAACACAGTATGCATTTCAATACACACAGACAGGCTCGTTAACATAATCGTACATACAGTATAATCCAGTGAGTCCACTACCTGGTGTCCTAAAGCTGTCTGGGAAAGGCTCCAGCCCCCCCCCCCCCAACCCTGAATAGGATTAAGCGGTTTGGAATAAATGGATGGGAAATGGCTTTCACATACTTGTACACACACACATAGACACACAGACAGGCGCTCATTCGTAAATACACACACACTCACAATGACAGCCTCATTTACATATACACATGCACATTTAAATACTCACAGAAACACATAAACATACACAAACTCACTCACTCAGTACCACAAATGTTAGTCACAAGCGCACATATGCAGTCACCCAAACCCACGCAATAAATGCCACTCAAAGTACAGACGTATCCAATCTGTTTCTCCGACTTCATAGTCTTCTTATTGCCTCTGAGTGGCTCTCCTGCTCTCACCACTTTACACCTTTATTTCACCTCCCCAGACTTTCCTGGTGCGCAAGTCCAGCACGTCCCAGAAGAAGGTGCTGTGCGTCAGGCTGACGGACGACAGCGTCCCCTCCTTCGTCAAGCAGATCGTCATCCGTGAGGAAGACTCCAGTAAGCGTGTTGCCCACTCCTGCTGACTGTGGCCCGGACGCTGACCCGAGTTAACCCTAACCCCTGCCCTGTCCCCCCCAGCCTTCTCCCTGGAGAGCTCAGCAATCAGTTTCCCAGACCTGTGCAGGCTCATGGCGTTCTACTGCGTCAGCAGGTGAGGCCGGACATCGCGCCCTCGGTCACCACACCTCTGTTTGCCGGGTTACTTACATGCGACCCAGCTGTGATGGGAACGGGTGGGGTAACGGAGTGTCCTGTTACATCCAGGGACGTGTTGCCATTCACGCTGGAGCTCCCTGAGGCCATTTGTAAGGCGACATCACACAAACAGCTGGAGTCCATCTCCCACATGGGCATCGGTGGGTACCGCGGCAACCGCGCAGGCGCGATGTCCGGTGTGATCTTAACGACACACTGTCTCTGTTAGAGTTCTGGAGCTCGCCGCTGAATTTCCGTGGACCGCGCAACGGACCGCCACCCGTGGAGAGTGAGCCCTCAGTCCAGGCGTCCCAGGATGGGGGTGTGCCACAGCAGAGTTCCTCGCCTCTGAAGGAGCTCTGCCCCATCCGAACCCGGAGCCCTCTGGAGCTGGATTGTGGCACCGGCCACGGTGCCCTGTGCTTCATCAACCCGCTATTCTTGCAGGAGCAGGGGCTCCGCGGTGCCCCCCACCGGCGGCACCAATTCCAGCGGAGCTTGAAGATACGTGTCTCCACGGAAACCTCCAGCCCACTGTCACCGCCTGCAGCCCCGCCTCCACCGCCACCGCTGCTTGCAAAGGGCACCAGGCACAAAGCCCCAGGAGTCGCGGGGGACGCCGACACTGTGCCCCAGGAGCAGTCAGCTCCCTTGGGGGATGAACCAGACTACTTGCAGCCCTGTGTTCAGAAGCGGGCTAGTACAGCTGCCGGTACCTTCAAGAGAAGCCCAGCCCTGTCACCCACTGTGGAAGAGGAAGACTATCAGACGCCCAGGCTTCCACAGAAGGTACCAGCTCCGTTCAAACATGCTGACATTCTCAGCCTGTCCAGGGCTCAGTGTAAGGTAGGAATGCGCTCTCGTTCTCGAGTTCTTGCCACAAAGAGGAATGGGACGGGAAACGAGGATTAATCGGGGCCTAGTGCACGTGTGAGTATCTCTGATGCGGCCCCCCCTTTCCAGCAGGGTCCAGTTGAGCCTGAGGGGGAGGTGGCTGAGCTGGGACTGCTGCTGCTGGGACAGAGGCGAGTGCCATCCCTGAGCGAGCTGGACAGCAGCAGTTCTCTGAGCAGCCTGGAGGAGGCAGAAGAGAGCCCCACCCGGCCCCCTCTCGAGAGGGGCACCAGCTCACCGGCCGTGCCCTCCCCGTCGACCCGGCCCGTCTCCACCCTGCGCAAGATGAGCGCAGTCTTCATGTCCTTCTTCACGCCGGGGAAGCGCGTGGCGCGCCTGGTGGAGGACCTTGCACGCGACCGCCGCACGGCCTTCGGCGCCCTGGTGCAGGACTTCCTGCGGCTGCAGCGTGAGGAGCTGGGGGCCCATGGCCAGGCCTCGGCAGCCGGCCTGCTTCAGGGCCTGCGGCTCTTCCTGTCGCAGGCCAAAGTCTTCCTGCTGGACTGCAGGGAGCTTGAGCCTCCTATCGAGACACTGGTCCCAGAGCAGGAGAAAGGTCTGGAACCGTAAGAATATCCCTGAGAAAAGTCACATGCATGTGTTCCTAATCGAAGGGTCAGGGTTCGAACAGTTTTGCACTTGATATAAACACTGTATGTGCAGCATCCAACCATCCATCCATCATGGTAATATAAGGCACAAGGCTGCCAGTCCATTGCAGGCATATACGGGACACTCAGTGACACAATATGGGCAATTGGTCCCAGTTACGTATATTTGGACTGTGGGAGGAAACTGAATACTTGGGGAAACGTTACACAAACATTATATATGGTGTATATACTGTAGTTTTTTATGTTGTGATTAGGTATGCAAATTAGCCCTCCTCTGCTTTTTTAATCAAACATAAAAACATCACATTATAAACGTTTTGAGGGCGTAGCCTCACGCCTGCTAGGTGTAACTGCAGTAAATGAATGTCCATGGATGTATGTGCCCTGCGGTGGACTGTCTGTGGTGGCCTGGCCTGGGATAGGCTCCGGACAGTTGGCGAGATTTGTGTATGTCCAGAATGAGAAAGGGAATGTTTTAATAACGGAAAGTTTTTTATATTTTAATGGCTGTTGTAGTTCAAGTATTGCTGACCTTACATCATGATGGCCCAGTCATAGATGCAGTTTAATCATAAATCAGACGTCTTCTAGATGCACTTTAATCATTCTGTATGAATCTGCTCGGGTGTGACATGCTTTACTTAAGGAGGGAGTTAGGGTGAGCAGACATTATGGGGTACTCTTTGTTAACGTAATAGTATGACGTAATGAGTATAGACCTGGTTTTGGACTAAGCCCAGTAGCTTGAGGCCTGCATGACCCAGTATGTGACCCCGCCCACAGACCTGGCCCTGGAGAAAGCTGTCTTCCGCTGTGTCCTGAAGCCCCTGAAAGCTCGGCTGGACGCCACGCTGCGCTCGCTCCACGTTCAAGACGGATCCCTGCAGCTGATGGCCGACAGCCTGCGTGCCACCCAGGAGCGGACGCTGGAGCGCTTTGGTGTGCGGGTGGTGGTGCCAGACGCCGGCGGCGTGGAGCAGGTTCGGCAGAAGCTGGTGCTGATGCAGCGGGCGTACTCACCCATTGACAAGCTGGTGCTTCTGCTCCAGGTCTGCAAGGCCGTCTATAAGGCGATGAGGACTGACTCCGGTGAGCCTCTAACTCTGCCTGGGTCTGGTCTTGAGGCTTCCTGCTCTGGGGCTCCCTGGCCTGTGTGTGTGTGTCTGCATGTGTTTGTACCATGTTTATATATTGCATTGTGGCCTTCATGACCAAAATGACCAAGTGATACAATTAATGGCTGACAAGTTAAATTTTAGAATCAGCACTAGCAGTCACCCTGTCACTTAGTGTGCTTTAGCTGTGTTTGTTTGTGATCCCTGTGTTACAAGCTCTGTGATTCTTTGTGATCATTTGTGATTACAATGTTACAGACTGTGATTGTTTATGATCATTTGTGATCACTACGTTACAGGGCGTGTGTTCGTTTGTGATCACTATGTTACAGGGCATGTGTTCGTTTGTGATCACTATGTTATGGACCGTGTGGTTTGGTAGCCAACTATTATTTTATATTATTTTAGTAGATATTTTTGCCCAAAGTTACTCTGACAACAAGTACAAAATGAGTACAGTTAAGTAAAATAAATGTGAAGTTGTGAACAAGTCAATACAATAAATTAATAATAAAATACAGTGAGTGGGAGCTGAAAAAAGCAGGATAATTATTAGATGCTAACCTACTAATATGATAATATCCTTAGAAAGTAGTAGTTATAACAATGTACAGTGACAGAAATGGTAGGACCTTGTGGAAGTACTGAGATGATGTGCATCCATCCACCCTCTCTGCTTCAGAAGGACAGGAGTTTGGTGCTGACGAGTTCCTGCCGGCCCTGTCGTATGTCCTGGTGCAGTGCAACATGCCCGAGCTCCTCATGGAGGTGGAGTACATGATGGAGCTCCTGGAGCCCGCATGGCTCATGGGGGAAGGTGAGGAGCGACGGAGCAATGGACAGTGCTAGTGGCTCTGTTCTTCATCTTTGGCTTTCAGATTAATGTCTCCCCATCCCCCAGGTGGATATTATCTAACAAGTGTCTACGCCAGCTTGTGCCTGATCCAGAGTCAGCCAGAAACCGTGCTGCCTGGCGGCCTGACCCGTAAGGCCGAAGAATCCCTCAGGGAGTGGAGTCATCGGCGTAGCACTGAGGGCCAAAACCACAAACACAAGGTCAGATCCGTGGGCCAAAAGGAGTACTGGGGTTGCCATATTAGTGTTTTATTAAAGTGTGTTGGCCTCAAAGTTGACCATATCAGGCCCTGGGGTCTGAGTGTCGTTTCCTTTGTTGCAAATAGTCATGCGCATGGGCAGTGTGTGGTTCTGAGGGTTAGATGGTTGTGATTTGAAGGTTGCAGGTTCAAATCCCATGGCCTCCAAAAACGATCACAAAACTCTTGGGCAAGACCCTTAACCACAAAACTTCATGTTCCAGCTTCATGTAGATCTGCCTCAATGAATGTTGCTTCGGACAAAATCATATACTACAACCCTGAAAGTTGGGATGGGTTGGAAAATGCAGATAAACCCATCCCAACTTTTTACACGTAGGGATTGTAAATGAATATTCATAGAAACATGTGCTGTTGACCATGCCTGTTCCTGGGGTCAGGGTGATGTTGCAGAGGTTCATGCATGTGCTGTTGACCATGCCTGGTCCTGAGGTCGTGGTGTCATGTTTTGTTTGTTGACAGAGGTTCATGCATGTGTTGTTGACCATGCCTGGTCTTGAGGTCATGGTGCCATGTTTTGTTTGTTGCAGAGGTTCGTGCGTGTGCTGTTCCAGGACGGGGAGATCAGTTCTATGAAGACCCTTCAGTGGAACGAGGGCGACAGCGTGGAGGCTCTGGCTTGCCTCTGTGCTGCCAAGTTTGGCGTGGCTGAACCAGACCAATATGCCCTCTACTGGCGCACGGGTGAAGAAGTGCAGGCCCTCCAACCTCACACCCAGATCCAGGAGCTGCAGAACCAAGCCAGGAGTGTCCCCTCCCTCGTTTACCAGCCCCGTGATGAGGATGGCGGCAAGACACGCAAGCTCACCAGAGGTGGCGCCGTAGACTTTGGAGAGTCCAACTGAAGATTGCTTCTAACCAATGGAACTGTTGTCATCAGCACTGCATGGAGGAGGGAAATCCAGATGTTCACGTGGTGTTTTGCAGTCTTAACGAGTAGCAATCCAAACAATCCCCTCAGCCATTATGACTCTGTTTCCATTGGCATCCAGCATTTCCAGTGAATTAGTTGTGTAACTGATGATTGATCTTTCCAGCTAAACTCCAACACTGTCACAGCCAGGGCAGGAGGGGGACATATCTGGATTATAGGTTCAAAACCTAGATTTAGTCTTCAGGTGACATCGTATGCAGTATACCACTGCTGGAGAGGAAGCAGGAAGTCCTCTGGACTATCTTGTTTGTTTCACGGCAGTTTGTTTAAACCTCTCGATGACCTGTGGAATATCACAGTCAGGCGGGGCGGTTCTATACTTCTGCATTCACCACCCTTCCGAATCAAATCACGGCATTTTCTTCATATTTAAACACAGTTTTACCTTTATTGAGTGGGAGCATTTAGAATTACATGCAGAGGAAATGCTGGCAAAAACACGAGGTCATTATTGAGATGGAACCCATAGTTTTTTAAGTCTGAATGGCTCAATAGCACACAGCAGAGTGGATGAGTATGGAGGACCATATTTTAAGTCCATGTTTATCGCAGCAAAAGCTGCCCATGTTTCTCGGTTGATGAGTGTTTATGGAGATGCGGCGTTTTGTTGAGGAACAAATGGGATTTAGAAACTTGCATTTTGGAAGGAAATGAATTCCTTCACAGAACACCCACACATGACCCTGCCTTTATGTTCCCGTGCTTCACATTTACTCAAGTCTTTGTCATTGACAGGGCTTCAGCTGCATGCGTTGTTATCGTTTTAAAAATATTTATTTATTTATATCGAAGAAAAGGCTTTCTAACTTGCCAGCTTGACTCGTTTTACTACTGCATATAAATGTTTTTGTTTCGGGATGTGATTCTTGAAAATAATAAAGGTATTAAGATGTTTACATTATGTTTACATGCTTAGCCATAAGTATTAGCCACTCATGGATTTTTACTGTGGCAGATAAAGAAAAAACAGCTGGTTTGACTTCGCTTGACTGTAACCCTAACAGCTTTGGACGGGGGTCATACAGCAACACAAACGTCATGTGTGGTTGTGTACTTGTGTAGCAGACGGCGCCGTGTCCGGTGCACGTGTGTGTGTCGTGTGCTGGACCTGCAGGAATTTGTTCTCTATAGCACTTCTCTTAAAGAAAAAAACTGTCCTGTTTCAGTAATAGTAAAATATAAAAACTTGGATACAGAGATGCTTCTCACGGTCTCTGGACCGGTAAACAGCGGGCTGTTTCAGGTTGTTAATCTGTTTCCAGCTTTTTAAAAATGGATTTGTGTAATGAACAGTAACTGCATAAATAATAAATATTTGCTCTTGT
This sequence comes from Gymnarchus niloticus, assembly GCA_009936485.2. Taxonomy (NCBI): domain Eukaryota; kingdom Metazoa; phylum Chordata; class Actinopteri; order Osteoglossiformes; family Gymnarchidae; genus Gymnarchus; species Gymnarchus niloticus. The sequence continues at coordinate 564,995 of JAACJT020000040.1, read as the reverse complement.
TTCTGACACGACGTTAATAGTAGACGGCTGTTTTCTATGCTGAAGAGTGTTTTGGATGTGTGTGTGTGTGAAGCCTCATCTGCAGTACCGTGATGCATTCTTTTATCGTGCAGCTTTCTCTCCGTGAGACATAGTTGTTATGGGGGGGGGGGTACTCATTTGTTTTTGGGACGGCTGATTTACAAATCATGCTGAAATGCTTGCGCCTATGCTTGATAAACCTGTACTAAAAAGAAATGGTTCTGTGCCTTTACTCATTCTAAACTGTTATAGTCTGACGCACGTGTTTTAAAAAGCATTATCATTATAGAAATAACAGGTTTTAAGGTCTGAGTGTATTTCTTCATAGCTGAATGTGGAGCCAATCCCAAGATGCACTGGGCACAAGAAAACATTCAAATTATGGGATACCATTCCATTGCAGGACACAGACACACAAAGACACACTATGGGCAATTTAGACAAACCAATTCACAGCTTGGGAAAGAGTACTCTGAGAAAGTCAGCATAAATATGGGGACACTATACAGAATCCACATTCACAGACCTAGAGGTGGGATTTTGAACCCACGACCCTGGAGCTGAGCCCACCACCACTAAAAAAATAATGTGAATTGAATAAAGTAAACCTGTATTAAGTACAATTTAGTACAAATTTTTCATTCAGTGTAACCAGTCTTCTACAGCACTGCTGCTATCATTGTGACAGTCATTACAAAAGCCAAGCCAGGCAACAGGTATTTGGTTATTAACCATTGCTTGGGCACTCCTGACCTGTAAAGCTTTTTGGACTCCTAATTTGTAAGTCCTTTGGCACAGACAGCTACAGTGGCATAGAATTCAGAACCACTATAGACAACAAAAAGACAATTTCACATTTGGACTCACTGTTCCCTCCAAACGTGAGACAATATATTATTATTGCACTCGTACAGTATTTCCTGAAAAAAAAAAAAAGATGATTTAATAAAAGATGTGCATAACACTCTTTTGCAGGCCCATCCTAAGTGCCGTGACAAGTGTTTAACCAGTTATGGAACATCACATCAGAATGACCTTGTTGAAGTGGTTGCTGGAATAAGTGGGATTCAAGGGGTCAAAACTCTCATGGATCGTCACAGAAAAACTCAAAATGGAAAGCCAGCCTTTATAGTACAGTGTGCTATGACTCTGGGGGGGGAGTTGCACTGCTTTCCCTGGTTCGTTTCCACGCCCTGCATGCTGTGTGTCTTACAGGATTTCAGGTACGGCACGACATCCGCCCATATCTGCAAGATACACGCCAGACACAATACTGTTCGACTCTAAAAACACCCAGAATAATCTCAGCTAACTGGTAAGCTTTGGAGACAGGCAAAAGAACTAAAGACAGAGTTCTTACAGTTTTACTATGTTCATTTGGGAAAGAACACCTAACTCCACACATGGAAATGACACCAACATGGAAAAGTACTGGAGAACTACCCAAGGTGTGACATATACTATAGTTTTCTATTGACCTGCTAGTCAAACATAAACCCGGCTCTATCCACCTTTTCGGCACAAAGGTTCCCCACCACCGCCTGGGCCGCTCGGCAAACGGCATGTTGCCGTCGCCCCCGTCTGAAGCGAAAGCGGTGGCGGCGGCCAGCATGGAGGGCACATGGGTGAAGGAGGAGAAGGTGGATGTGGACGTGAAGCCAGTGTGGACCAAGCAGGAGCAAGGGGACGTGGGCTGGGTGGAGGTGAAGACAGAGGACACGGACATGCCACTGGATTGCCTGAGAGAGGAGCAGGAGATACATCCAGGTACATAGTCCACTGAGGACCATTGATATGTCTCTTCCAGGCACACCAGAGCTCAATGGATCCACCAGACATGCAGCACATCCAGCCACAGACTGTGATACTGTCTTTATATTACACCTACATCTTCCTTAAATAATCACACATTTACAGAAAACATTTCATTGCTGTGCAAAGCCCACACATCTTTAATTAGAAGCTATTTATAATTGATGATTTTATAGCTGCTTTTTATTTTTAATAAACATCCAGAGCGATTCACGCAGCTGAAATATATACATGACTGCATATACATGTCAAGTGCTTCGCTGTAGAGTAAAACAACAGGGCAGAAGCGAGCAACCTTTTACCGTTTTTTTAAGCTCGGCGCCTCCTCCTGGCCCCTGAGTGTTTCATCTCTATGTAGTCATCCAGCCCTGGCAAAGCTTTGCTTCCGTGGTTAGCGCCTACTTCCAGCTCACATCCTGATGACCCAACACTTACCCACGTCCCCAGGGTTCAGGGGGAGGACCCCTGTTACAGGTGTTAAAGGTGAACCCTCCGAGAAACAGGGCATGGGAGAAGGCCAGGATGAAAGAGAGGAGCCCATAATTCATGATGATGGTAAGACTTCCACCCTGCAGTCCATTATTCTCTCTCACACACACACGTATGTAGTTTTAACACCTTGTTAACATATCTTCAATCAGAGTTGATTAATTTGAGTGAAGAAATTACACAAAAATCTAACACAAAAAATGTCATATTTAAAAAGCAAAGTTATGGAACAGAGATTGCTGGCAGGTAAAAAAAGCCTTCACCCCCACAGGAAGCTTATCACACCACTTTTAGCAATAATGACTGCGACCAAATGCTTCCTGTAATTACCAATGAGCCTTAGTGTCTCACATTCTGAGGACAGATGGCCTGGCATTATCCTGTACTATTCACCAATGCAGAGGAGAATTCATGGTTCTTTAAAATAACAAGTTGTCCAGGTCTTGGTGCAACAAAGCATCAGCGAGTCACGACACAGTGGGTGAGATTAACCGTTGTTATGACGGTCGTACTACGGAACGACCAGCGTATTGTCCCTCCATGCATAACAGGGCCAACATCACTCAAGAGTTCACAAAACATCTATGGACATTTGAGATCATACTAATGGTTTTTGGTACAACGCTCCAAGTTAGCAGTAAGTTCCAGTTGGCTACACTGCCCAGTATCCCATTTTTGCCTTTTTGCTGGTGTCATCATTAAAGGCATCTGAGGCCTGTGGTATTTAAACAGCTGATTCCAGCTACCAAATTATTTAAGTTAAATGGGGGTTGCTAACTTTTTCAAACCTAACAACCTTTCAAATCAAACAAATAAACCACCAAATGTTTTTTCCTGTCAGATTCCATCTATTAAACTATTATCCAGAAAAAGATTCAACTCATTGTGGAAATTGTGTAAAAAATACTGAAAATCACAAGAACGAGGTTAAGAATACTGCAGGCCCATGGGCAAATCAAGCCTAAAACCGTTGCCATGGCACTGTGGACATCTACCAAAAGCTTAGGAAAACAGCAGCTGACTCAAGCCACATGTGTTTTCTCCGGATAGGGCTTAAACAGGACCCCTTGGACATTTCGGCTGTGATTCCAGCCAGATCTGAGCAATCGAAAGCAATTGGGACCACAGGTTCAAGAATCAGTCTGTCGCTAGAAGCCGGCGTCGTCAAGGGAGACGACAATACGGCCCTGGCTCAACCGGTTGTCTCAGCACCCTCCCTGCCTCACATGTGTAGTGAATGTGGCAAAGCCTTCAACCGCAGGGCCTACCTGCGCCGGCACCAGCGCCTGCACTCGGGCCTGACAGCCTATCGCTGCAGCCAATGTGCCAAGAGCTGCAAAGACGCAGCGGCACTGCGGATCCACTGGCGCACTCACACAAAGGAGACGCCTTACCAGTGCGTTCAGTGTGGAAAGAGCTTCACGCAGCTGGGCAGCCTGAAGGCCCACCACCGCGTCCACACTGGAGAAAGCCCATTCCGCTGCACTACCTGCGGCCGCAGCTTCAATCAGCGTGGCAACCTGCGGCAGCACCGCCGCATCCACTCTGAGGAGCGACCCTTCGTCTGCCGTGACTGTGGCAGAAGCTTCCGGTGCCGGCAGCAGCTGGAGACTCACCAGCACATCCACTCAGGTGAGATGCCGTACACCTGCCCCGCCTGCGAGAGAAGTTTCCGGCAAGCAAGTAGCCTGGCGAGACACCGGCGCCGACACTCGCAGGAAGCGCCATACCGCTGCGCTGACTGCGACCGCAGTTTCCGCAGCTCGGGGGGCCTGCGGAAACACCGGCGCGTTCACTCGGGCGAGACGCCGTACCACTGCAGCGAGTGCGGCAAGCGCTTCCGCCGGCTCCGCTCGCTGACGCTGCACGGACGTGTGCACAGCGGGGAGCGCCCCTACGCCTGCACGCAGCCACATTGCGGCAAGGGCTTCAAGCAGCTGGAGCAGCTGAAGGTACATCTGCGCACGCACACCAAGGAGACGCCCTACCATTGCGCCCAATGCGGCCGCAGCTTCAGCCAACAGGGGAGCCTGCGAGCGCACCAACGCACGCACAGTGGCGACCGGCAACACCGCTGCACTGAGCCCAGCTGCAACCACGGCTTCCAGCAGCCCTCTGCACACCTGCGATCTCACCAGAGGGAGCAGTCTGCTGGCATGGGGCAAGGTGAGCCACTGGGTTCTGGCAAAGAACAGCCCCACACTCAAGACTCAGATTAACAAACTAATAAACAAACAACAATGGGCATACATCCTGGGAAAGGTGAAACACAAAGGAAACAGCTGGAAGAAAGCTTGCGGCATTACTACTGGCCACCAGGGGTCAGCATATATTCATTTCGTAAAATAATCTCATTTTCACTGTTTCTTTTGACATTTTTATGTATGCCAGAACTGCGGACCTCAATGCGACTTTCTTCAAGTCACCTTCTTTTTGCCCATGTCCCTAGACCGTTCCTGTCCATTGAGCACACTTAATTACACCAGTGACAGACTTACCAGTAAACGGACTCGTATCCAGTTAGCGTTCCGTGTGTGTGTGTGTGTGTGGTAGAGCGTAACGGCTTCCCTGAATGTGTGGTACAATAAAAGTGCAGCCTTAATAGTACATCTCAGTTCTACGCTGTTCGCCTTTTCTATTTCTAACTATCCGGGAAGATCGATGCCTACAGGCTCGGCCGAAGCATGTGTCGCCTGGTTTTGGATCCACTTATTTAAACGCAATATTTATTTAAATCTCGCATAAGTTTATAACCAACAAAGAAAATGTGTCCGACTATGCAGACTGCCCACGATCCCCCAGTAAATAATTTTAACAAAGTTGCATCGCTGCTTTTCTTGCACTTAAGGCAAAGGGAGTTTTCCAATATTGGAACGCTTTAGCAGTGTCAAAAATAGGCAGAATAAAAGTATGTCAAAAGTTTACGGTTTCACTGGTTTTCATTAACTTCTCTTTAATCATTTGAAGATCCGAAGCACCGAAACGGCGTTCACACTAAAAGGCAGTACGCAGTTACACAAGAAGGCTAAAAACACATTAGTCCTGATCCCAAAACACATCCCATAAAAAGGGCACTCAGAAACACACTTCACGAATAAGGACTGCCAGCACCCAGTTTGGTGTATGTAATTAAACAAAAAAATTAAACTGGCAATCAGTGACCAGACAGCCGGGCTACAGACTTCAGACTTGGTTAACCCAATAACGTAAAATAAGTTTTGTATTTTTATAACAGTTGCTACACAACCAGTGTCATAGCAGGTAGCCTTAAACTGAGCTTAAACACAGGTCCAGCAAATACTGGTTCTCAGATCATATTATAAAACCGCAGCTGTTAAAGTAACAGCTGTGAAGATCAAATGTCAATTCCACACATTGCTTTGTTGTTCACCCTGGGCGTTTTATTTTACTTTGGTCATGAAGTCACCGAAGCATTTAACCCATTTACCTGCTGTCAGGTACTTCAACAGTGAAAAGGGGACCTTACACGGAGCCCACACACAAATTGAGCTGTTCTCATAACACAAGTGACCATGTGGTTTGAAATTACAGAGGAAGGTTGCTGATTGAATAGGGGGTTACAGTTAAAAAAGACACCATGTTTAGAAACCAGTTCAATCACTTTAAGACAAGCTGGTATTTAACAGTTGGTACTAAACTGGTTGAACTACGCAGGGGGCCCTGATGAAACCCAATCACATTATATTATGATCTACTCATACACTCTTATACCAGCTTTAAATACACAAACTGGGTTAAGCACAGAAGTTTAATTTAAAATAAAAAGAAATTTAAAAAGGTCTATTTCAGATTAGTCTCGGAAAAAAAAAAAGTTAATTTTTTGTGAACGCAGGTGTAAGTGCAGCAGAATCCCACAGACACGCTAGTGAAGCAACGCGTTGCCCTAAGTGCGGGCCTCTAACACCAGCAGGGGGCATCATGTCGACTCAGCTCCAGCAGCTGTGCCTCCACCTCGTCGGCATCTTCTGGGAAGCGCTCTGTGAAGGAGCGGATGAGCCCGGCGGCACTTCCCTCGTATTCGGTGAGTACCACAGACTCCCCTGCAAGTTACACAACACCGTCATTCCAGCCCCACCGTCTGACCTGTTGTCCAAAATGATGCTACCCTTTACCAGCCTCTTCATTACACACATTAAAACTAGCAGCAATTATCTATGATTAAACAGCCTGCAATTTCTGGAGGATAATGTAACCACAATTAACCAGAGCAGATTTTACTAAACATGCAAAGTAGGTCAGATGCACAGGGCTCCATTTTTAGTTCTCAAAAAAAATATATAATACTGCATTTAAAATGCAGTGTATTGTGGGATAAACATGATTGCTAACCGTTGACCCGAGTGTTAGCCTGGACAAACATCTTGCGCTCTTCCTTTCGCAGCAGGACAGTCTCGCGAAGACGCAAGTAGTCATGTGACCCCGTGGAGGTCACCGCCGAGTATCCCTCGTACAAAGCCCGGCCGCCGTCCACGTCAGCCGTGGACTTGTGAACCTGGGGGGGATGGACAAAGTGACGGGCTTCTTACGCGGTCGTTCCGAACGGACCCTCAAGTCATACAGGAATGTGGGAGCACTTCAGATTCGGAGGGATTGAAAAGGCAACACTCCCAAAGTATAGGAAGATAAAGAAACATGCTGCCGAAAACAATACCAATATCGGGAGAGACAGGAAAGGCGACCATTAACTACACTAATGACAGCTGAATCATTCCCGAACAATTCACTGTCCCCGAATCACACTTACCTGCAGTTTGCAGAGGAACTTCTGGATGGCACTTTTGCCCACGGTGCGAATCTTTGTGCGGTCCAAGGTGATGAGTGCGTCAGGCCGCCCATCCGAGCCCGTGCATTCCTCCAGGGTAACCAGTCCGTCGCCGGCCTCAAGGAGCACGCGCAAGATGACGAAGCGGGCCTGCATGTGAGCCTGCAGTGGATGGCATAGAGCGAGTGAGACGTTTGCGCGCGCGTCTGGGCGGCACGTCCATCAAGCGCCCATGAGTGCTGTAGCCATCATCATCATCATGGCGGTTAAGGGGCCACACACACTTGTGGGCCCTCTGAGAAAAAGACATTTAAAGAGCCGGCTTTGTAAGTAAATACTGTCATTATAAGCATTTTAAGCTGCTTTGGACAAAGAGAGTGCGATGACACAGGAAACAAAGTCTTATAACAGTCAATGCATGCGCGCGCGTGTGTGTGTGTGTGTGTGTGTGTGTGTGTGTGTGGGGGGGGGCTGACCTGTCTCCAACTTTTGCTCTCAGGGGTGTAGAACTCCAGCCCCAGCAGACCAGCGCGCACCATGTTCAACCAGTTCACGTATACCACCTCCTCTGCTTCCTCACCCTCGTGGCCGAAGATACTGTGACCCAACCAAGAGCAGGTCACATGGCAGCCAGGAGTGACCCCGCCCCCCCGGACCCGACACGGTTCCCCACAGGCTACACTTACCTGAGCACCTCTTTGTTGAGGCACAGGTAGAGCCCGACGCACTCCGCCCTGCACTCCTCGTAGGACGACGCGATGGTGGAGAACCTGCTGTCCCACGTCTCACCACCCTTGTACCAGCTGGTTATCTATGGGCAGGACGACATATTTACATAAAATCCACTTGGAACCAGAGAGACGAGAAACACCACCAATCAGAGAATAAGTATAAACAGGTAGCAAGTCAGCCATACTCTTAAATATGACACCCAAACACCCCAGAGAACCCTGTAGCCCACCCTATATTGTAGAGCTGGAGCCAAACAATGTATAATCTCCACGAACACGCGAAACAGCAAAGAGATACAACGTAACTCACGGTAAAGTGGCACACCCTAACATACTCACCAGCTCGCCAGTTTCAGGGTTGCGAACACTCTCCCGTTCAAAGTTGAAGTTCCCCTTCTCGTCCTGAGGCAGTAAAAACATCCACTCTGATGAGCCAGGTGACTCCCGAGCATTCGGCTCCACGTTTCTTCTCCACTTTAGCTTAAACCATTAAATGTAGTTTCTCCTTTCATCATAACCTGTCCTTTTCCCCTCCCTTCTGGAAAGATTCAGGCCGGTTCAAACTTTACGCACAAGTGGACAAACTGACAAGTCCGACGTAATTGCGGACAGACACAAGGTGAATGCAGAGGCTATGGCACGCTACCCAAAACTGTGTGTTACGTGATTACCCTGCTGTTAAGCAATGGTGCTCAGATAAGCCACACTGCTTTGTAAGAACAATCTGTCTAACAGTTAATTGAAGAACCATCTATTCTGTGGGAAACAAACATTAACAAAAATTACTGCTCCAAACATAGTGAAATTTAAGGTTTCAAATGATAAGGTTATCTCAGACCAATTCATGCTATACGACAACAGCAATGAAGCAAAGCTTTGGCCAGATTTCTAATTAGTCGTGGGAGTAAACACCCAAAAATGGGAACCACCCAGCCCAGCCCTCTTACCTGCACAAACAGCTTGCCGCTGCCATGTCCCAGGAGCTCATGGAGTCCCACCTGAACCTCAAAAGATGGGCCCTTCCACTTGATATATACATCCTAAAAACAAACCAGACCACACCAGGCTTGTCTTAGGAAAAGGGGGAAGCTCTTCCAAATATGCTGCAGAGCTGAGGAGACGACCAAGAAATCACCTTGTCATCCTCCTTCAGGAAGGTCAGCTTGTCCTTCTGTGTGGCGTAAGCCACTGCAAGCACGTTCCCCAGTGACACATTCTTGAAGCCTTCCGTCTGCCGAATATCATCATCTGAACGGGAAATACAATCACCTTTCAGTCGGTAGTGACACCATAAACGCACAGAAAATGTCTAGTGAGGAGGAGGACCCCCCCAAAAAGTCACAGTGGGTCATAATCTTTCACTAAAACAAGCCAATACTCCTTCAGCGTTTGGTTTTGATTGTTTACAATTGTACTGATGTCTCTACAGTATCATCAAATCCCATATATTTTACATACAGTAGGGTCCAAAAGTCAGACTCCAACTGAAAATTTCTATTTTTCTTTCCTAATTCAAAATGTTCATCACAAATTTGCATGACAATGAGTGAAAAGTTGAAATGTCTAAAACAGTCACATGAATTTCTGTTCCCCATTTGCTTTAATGATAGCAAGCAAAACTTGAAGTTCACGCAAAGCCTGATGATCCATGTTATTCCAGCATGACTTGAGAATGGTCCAAAGAGCAGTCTGACAAGTTACTCAGTGCTTGACTTTCTTTGTCTTCAAGTGTCCCCATAAATGTTTGATGGGGGTTAGGTCAGGTGATTGTGGAGGACAGCCCATTACAGTCAACACTCCTTAGTCTTCAAGTACTTGTTGCAAACCCTTGAGCTACGCTTGGGGTCATTACCATGCTGCAGAATAAATCCTCCTCCACAAAGATCCTAACCAAAGACTGTACATCACAGAAGAGAGGAGTGGTACTTTTCCTACGGTAGGGTATAATCAGTTCGGTGCAGATGTCAAACTCCAGAATAGGCAAAACACCCCCTGATTTAAATATTCTTGTTCCCATGTTTTACTGTTGCTCTGGACTGTGGTATCAACCTTTGTTTGTCTCCCCATATAAAGCCTTGCTAGTGCTTTAAAAAAAACAAAAAAAAAAAATCTCAAACTTGGATTTAGAAGTCAACAGGATTGATCCACTGTCAAATGCTGGCTTGTCTTAAACCGAGGTTTAGAATAAGCCTGATCCCAGATTTTCACTGCAGTCTTAGACATTTGAACCCCACTACATCAAACATGCCTGCTGATTTAAGTTACCTTTGAAGTAAATGTTTGCAGATTCTCTCATGGAGAGGTTCAGGAATAATTCAAATTATTACGACATCTACAACCTGGTACAGGAATCTTGACGGACCTATCAACTATGTGATGTTTAACAGTTTGTTGGTTAACTGAATACCACCATGGTCCAAACAGTGGACCCCACACGTCAGTGTTTCCTGTGACCCAGGCTGAGCTGCCAACAGGCACTCACAGTTGGGGATATTGATGCCGGCTGGGATGCCACTGCCGGCGAAGGTCAGCACATCCAGGGAGGTGAAGTCGGGCTTCAGGAAGGTGTCCTTCTCAAAGGCCGCTGGCCACGGGAGGTCGGGCAGCAGCACCTCGGCGGAGCTCACAAGCTTGGCAAAGCGGGCACTCATGGCCTTGTTCACCACCGCCACAAACCCTGAGGGGAGAAGGGGTGGAGACGGGCCACGGTTAAGGAGCAGGATGGCACAGGACGAAGTGAAAAAAGGTGGAGGACCACACTCTCTCAGGGAGCAGATCCGGCCGAGGTAGACAGCTGTGTAAAAATTATACTGAGCGGATGAAAACTGTACAATAAAATAATGACCCTCATCTGGAATTAGTGTCTGGACAAAGTGAGTGGAAATAAAAAATAAAAAAAAAAAAAAAACCCCCCACTGACAGTGCAGAATCATACCTTCAAACTCCCCCCTTGATCCAAATGGATCCCGATAACTCTCGATGAAACCGATGTAACTAGAAAATGGAGAAATAAAAGCATCGTCATTTGATGAGAACACCTACGGATGATGAGCTTCCTGAAAAGAACTTTTGTGTTGAAGCTTTCCATGGCCAAACAACACCGTAATATTGAATAAAACCCCCCTCCCCCAAACAGGTTTTCCTACCAAACACAATGACGGATTCACCTCTCCACGATGGGCCCCTTGTCCTTAATCCAGTACCGGGATCCTTCTTTGTGAGCGTCCACAGAACCACAGGTGAAACTTCGGATGTACTCCTCCAGCATCTGACTCTGATTCTCATTTGCAGCATACGCCTGTGGCAGGAAATGGCACCCTATAAGATGATAGTTGACGACACAGCACCACAGCGGGCAGCAGGGCCCAGGGACATGGTGGCTATGAAGGCCAGCGCCCTCACCTGAGCCTTCTTTAGGTTTTCGCTCACTTTCTCCATGAGGGGAGCGTAGTCGCCCCTGCGCACCGTGAACACTGTGTCCTCAAAGTCGTACCTGCCGCAGCACGTCCCCGCCTCGCCATCCGTGGCGCTGTCTACGGCAGACACAGGGATGGATTTTCATGGTCTTCGACAAACCGGCTTCAGGGTATGACGGAGCTGTGAGCTGAGCAGCAGCAGTCGCACGCGGTCGCTCACCGTTACACATGGCAGAAGCTAAACGCACTTCGTAACACTCCTTTCCCTCGGCGCAGGATGTCTTAAACAGGCGCGTGTTGTAGGCACTCAGGTTCTATGTACGCACACAGGGCGGGGGGGTTCAGGGGTGACAGACAGTGAGGCTGGTGACCAAACTGCATGGTGGGATGTGTGCGAACCTTTAACTGGAACAATGAGACCTTTACCTTGGAATCCAGAAACTTCTGGGTCAGCTCGGCATCTTTTAAAGAGCAGTTCCCTGAGAAGTATGTGGTAATCCCCTAGAGAGGAAACCATCGTCATCAAACTGATCACAACATTCAAAATACGGCATTAACCCAACAACCTGAGGGCTGAAGCAATGTCATTAAGTACCAGTTTTTGGTAAAGTCAGTCTATAACTACAAATATCAATTTCACAGCATTTAATCCCACTTTTATAAATAAGCTGTAGCTTGACACCTATTCAGAGTTCTGCTACTCTGAGCATTGAAATCCTCCTGTTCCAACTCCAACAAGAGAGAGAAAAACAGCTTGCTCACACAGTGAAGGTGCTGGGACACAGTTAGTTTTTGACAACTGGCTGTTCTGCTCACAAAGTCCGTTAATCTAATGAGCATGGCTGTCTTTATTTCCGATGCCTTCGGAAGGCTGTCTATTGAAACGGAGCACGACGCTCCCGCCAGGTCGGCCACAGTACGTGCTCTCTTGCCTTGTTTCCGAGGCCCAGCTGTTTGTGTCTGTTGTCCAGGGAATACAGTGGCTGAGCACAGCTGTTCCACAGTGCTTCCATGTCTGTGGGGCTGTCCTGAAATGCCTGGCTCTGCCACACCAAGGCCTTCAGCTTCTCCTGTGGAGGAGACACACACACACACACACACACAATCAATGGTTACTGTGTAAAACAAATTACATGGGGAAACACAGATGGTGAAGCAAAGAATTTTACCTGGGGGAGGTTGGGGACGAATTTTGTGTCACCAAAGGACTTATAGTTCCCCATGTTCGCATACAGTCCAGCAGCATAGACAAGGAAGGCCTAAACCAAAAACAGAAATGGTATGAGGGCAGGTGGTGTATCTGTTGGCAAATCAGCCTATAGGTTATATACACCTATAAATTACAGGGCCCTCATAATCCTGAGCAAAACCGGCTGCACGTCCTAGATACTTTACAAATGTCAGCGCTGTTAGACAACAATGGGGAGTAAATCACTACAGATGGGACTTCCTAGCACTGCCAGTCACTGCCTAAGCCTCTTAGATCCAAAAAAATAAATAAATAAATAACCCATGGATTCTGGGCTGATTTTAAACCAATCCGCAGCTGACAGTAAAAGAAATCCCACCCACTATGGTATTAAATGAGCTCCCTCACACTCCCTGTACAAACCCACAACCTGTCACAGGTACTCTGACCTGATACTCCTCTGGACTGAGCCCTGCAGCCGCAGCCACGCTTTCTAGCTGCGCAGGTGTCTGACAGCGGAACATGCGTTGCAGGAGTACGTAGATGGATGCCGACTCGGGGGAGGTCTGCAGCAGCACGATCAGGCCTCCGTACCAAGATGCCCGGGACAGGTAGTGAGCGTACAGCTGCTCCTTAGCAGACAGCAAGCGGAAGGCCTCGGTACAGTCCAGGGCCGAGATTCCGATGTCATTGGGGAGGTAATACTGAGAATCCACCATCATGTGTTAAAGATGCTGCCTCACACGTGACGAACGCTGCAACAAGGAGAGACAGAAACCAAATCAGTCTCTGGTACCAGCTGAGAATATAGTGTCAACACCACTACATCTGTTTTGCAACATCATGTAGAAACAAATATTACAAATGACCCAAAAAAATAAGTAAATAATGGGTATCAGCAGAAGGACTGGAACTACATGCACAGGTAACTCAGAATGAAAAGTTAAATCTTAAAACTCCTCTGAAAAAAGATTAGGAACAGGAAAGAAATGTCTTTCCTGGTAATATTACATTAACAGGTTCACAAAGTCACATACATTCTTGGACGTCAAGCTAAAAAACGATATAGTAATAAAATGTATGGACTTTAACGACCACGGAAATGAAACCCTGTACTGCATGTGAAATCACACTTTAACTCATAATGTTATAGTTGCACGTTATCCATTTAATTACTAAATCCCAAATAGATCCAATTTCAAGTCTGGACGAAATAAATCTGAATTCCAGATTAAGTATTATGCGTGACATATTAGCTACGGAGTTCGGAAAACTAGAAAGCCTTTTATGAACATGTAGCCGTGAAGCTAATGTTAGCTCCTCAAAAGTACATGATTAACTCGGCTAACTTGCGACATTATGAGACTAATAAGAAAATGATAAGACATGCATACGAAATCGTGTTTACCGTAATGTGCCACACTCCCTAATGGTAGTACTAGAAACAGTAGTTTAATAATTGCCCGGTTCTTGACTGCGCTTTTAGACCCTCGTTTTAACTCCTTAAACTGCACTATCACCCTTCCATAGTCACTTCCGCTTTTCATTCATTGCCAGCTCCACCTATTGACCAATGAAATCAGGAATTTTTTGATTGATCGGCACGTTAGCCAATGAGTTTTAACACAGTCCAGTCGTGACACATTATGCTGTTAAAAATAGATTTTACTATCGTACATTTTTTGCGAATAAGCTGCTGGGTGGCAGTTTGTAGTTTTGGAAAAAAATTGCTGTGTAAGTCATTCATTTTTATTTGGGGAACAATGACTTGTCGTGTGCCGGTCTCCTGATGATATGAGCCGTATTAATATTTAATATTATTCGTGGTAAGTAGAAACAAATAAAAAAACACAAAACAAACAAGTAAATATATAAATAAATGTTTATTTGGCTAGCGAACATAGCTAATGTCCACTAGCTTCTTGTTTTGTTCACCATCATGATCTATACCTTCTACAGGAGTCCATTGGGGTCCCACTACACTACAGTCAACTGTAATAGTTGTGTGGTTTGTACATATTTTAAACAACCAAAAAAAAAAAAAAAAACAAAACTGTTCCCTGTTAAGTCATTATTACAAGCTAAAACAACATAATTAACATTAAAATGACACATTTATCTCATTTTTACAAGATGTTTGTGACACAGGACAGTTGTGTTTCAATCTTTCCAAGAGAGTGTGTGTACAAAACAAGCTGGTTCAACTGTGAAGGTTCAGTGTACATTAGCTTGAATTCACTTAGGTATGGGAATTATTTTAGGCCGTATTGATTAGAGATCATTATTTTTTCTGAATTTAATGTGAGATGTATAGCAGAGTGAATGAAATATCAGTACTTTATGTTTGTAGCATCAACATGAAATACAGATCTGTGGACATTTCTGAGAAGCAGAGATATTGCAGAATGTTCCTTTTTGATGTTTCTTTAGGGAAAAATTGTTCCTTTGTATGACCTAAAATGTTAGCTTTCTTTGCATTCTTTGAAACATCCAAAATCAATGTTCCATCACGACACTGCTTTCTAAATTTTATGCCCTCATGAAATCATCCTAACATAATTTTGAGTCAGTTTCAGCTGTTTTCAGCTGGAGATGCACAGGCCAGTGTATTTCTTCATGCTGGTCCCAAGCCCAGATAAATGGGGAGGGTTATGTCAGGAAGGGCATCCGATGTCAAATTTTTGCCAAGTCTAATATGTGAACAACAAAACAAATTTCCATACCAGATCGGTCGAGGCCCAGGTTAACAATGACTGCCACCAGCATTGTTAGCCAACTGGGTGCTGTTGGAAATTGGGCTACTGTTGGCCGAAGGAGAGGAGGAAGGCATATCCGGAGGCAGGAGGAGAGGAGGATGGTTAGGAGAGTGGAAGTGAGGGTAGGAACTTTGAATGTTGGCAGTGTGACTGGTAAAGGGAGAGAGCT
>JAACJT020000040.1:524527-539607 GCA_009936485.2 Gymnarchus niloticus | reverse complement strand
GGATAGACAGTGTAGTGGAAGCAATGAACATGAGTTTGGGTAGGCTTCGAGAGGCGGTGGAGGACAGGGCGGCCTGGTGTGCTGTGGTCCATGGAGTCTCGAAGAGTTGGACAAGACTGCGTGACTAAAGAACAACAAATATATATATTTATATATATAAATCTCTTTATGGACTGATATATTTACAATATATTTTATGGACTGGCATGCCATCCAGGGTGGCCCTGTCTGCACTAGATGAGCAGTTATGAGTCAGGGGTAGATGTCTGGACAGTACCCATCCAGATATGTTATTTCCTTCACTTAGAGATCTGAACTGAACAAATTAAGTACAGCACGATGCAAAGACAGAGGCCCATTTCTGCTTAACTGTCCATGCATCTTCCATAACCGCAATTGCATGTTTTAGACTATGGGAAGGAGCCGATACAAACATGGGGAGAACATGTAGACATGCACACAAACAGACACACAGGACTAGGAGAATCCAACCCAGGAAGTGTGAGGTCACCTCTGCTACTTTAATATTTATGGTGAGTTTTAAAAATAAAACATGCCGAATCCCTAAATCCATCGAAATTTCAGGGTCATACATGTTCACTGCTGAAGAAATAAAAATGGAAGAACGTTGCACACATTCTTAGTACAGGAACTGCATTCAGATCAAAGCCGAAACCCAGCAGTAAGAATGAAACAAACATTAAACACAACATGTTTCCCAGAGCCTCTCTGCCATCTAAATTTAATGGAACCATCATTTGCTTTAATTCCAAATGCCCCAGAAGAAATGGTACCCTACACAACAAACAGTGCCATCTTTGGCTTATTCCTTTTGCAGAAATGTTACATAGCAGAATTTTCAAGTGTAAATCACATCTGCTGCAGAATACTCAATCGGTGGAGTGGTTCTGAATTATTTATTCCTGTCTTCATAATGCTGCTTCTTTAAAGGCTGAATTTGTACCTGTCATGCCCTCTCTCTCCTGTTCCCTGGCTCTTCCCCCCGCTGGCTGGTTTCCTCGTGCTGCACCTGGTTGCTGAAGTGGAGCATGCATGAAGTATATCACACCTGTCATAAAACAGCTACCTGAATATAATTGTTTAGATAATTTTTTTTCTTGTCCTGACATAAACAGGAAAGAAGAAAAACACATGGATTTATTTAATTTAAATTCATTTTATTTAATTTTTCGGGGTCTATCTTAAATGCAGGTGTGAAACCACTGTTAATAAAAGCTTTAAATAAAATGGAAATTTACATCTCTGCATCTACATATTTACTGTCGGGACTGGGCTAAATTATTTGCACTTCAAAGGCAGCAAGAAAATCTGGCATATTCATCAATATCTGCAAACAAGGACTTGGAAATAAGTCTGTAATCATAATTTTATCTGTGCTGGAAGTCCTCATAATAAATTAAAGTGTAGATTGTGTGTGTGTGTGTACTTCGGGATTTTCAGTTCAATTCAATGTTATTTATATAGCGCCTTTAACAGCAGCAGCCTGGTATGAGATGATATGGGTTGGAATGGGTCAGTTTGGGCTGATTTGGTTCTGGGACAATATGAGCCCATATGGGGCTCACAACATGAATTTAGAAGCGATGGCCGTATTGGAAGTTGCATTCGCCACACCACAGGTGGAAATGCAGAAGATAACATAACAGCAGCAGCCAAATGGGCCCAGGGATAGAAGACAGAGAGCCTCCCGCCCCCTTGACAGAAGCACCACCCTCTGTACGGAATAGAGAAGCAGACTGATCTGGCGGCGTCAGCTAGGTAGGCGGCCTCTTTGCTTCCGGTGTCTCTCCCTCTCTCTCACGCAGTCAATTGAATTTAAGCACTGCAGCATGCCTGAGCCCCGAGTCCATCTAAAGCTGCCGCTTTCCGTAATTCAGCAGAGCCAGGGTAGGTGCCTGAAACAGCCGTGTCTGTGATCTTGTGCACTTGACACCTTCTCTTTCAGCTAAACTGTCATTGTCCTGTGTTAACATGTTCTGCATTTAATCAAACCTCTCTGAAAGATCTTTGGGGACTTGTTTTAATTTGAATGTCAGTTCCCCTTATCAGGATGTCGATTGGTTCTCAGACACATATCCATGTGTTTATTAGTGGTATGTCTTTATTTGATGCTTGTATATAGCTGTATTTTTTTATTTTCTTAGAAGGTGATTGACTTTTATGTGAACAGAATAAATCCACATTTTGCATTTGTAAAGTACCTCCATATCTCAAGTTTAATAATGGCATTTTGTTATGTAAAAAACATCCTTCACAAACAAGTGGGTTTACAATCTGTGGAATTGCTTGTTGTTCTATTATTATTTTTGAAACTAAAACAGTTTTTAATATACACTGAAATAAACGTATATTAATACATAATTATAAACATACATTTATAGTAATGATATAAAATCTTTTTAAAGAAAATAGCATTTTTATTGATGTCCTAATGTACCACATGCATAATTATTTACCTTTTTTATTGTTGTAGGTTGGAACCTAAAGCAGTTGACAAGGAGATGCATGTGTCCCAATCCTGCACCTCTGTGACAAAACGTTACATTATCCTGAAGGCAGACAGAGCAAAACTCACTCAAAACGCTGTCATCTCCACCACATGCAATCTGCAATGGAAGGTGTTGCTGTCATCAAAAAAAGAATTTAATTAAATCTCTCAGACTTCAGTGATTCATATTTGTGAGTGAATAATAGTACTGGACCAGAAAAGGTCGTTTATTAAGTTTTTCAAGAAGCTTCCTCATGACAATATGAAATGAAAATTTATTTGTGGGAGTTTTTTACAGCACATGTGGACTGGTTTTATAAGATGGAGGCATGGAGAAAGAGTGAAAAAAATGCATGTCTTACAGCAGGAGAGACAGACTCTTGGATGATGTACATATTTTTCATGTAATATTTAGTTCCACATTACCTTGTGTAAACAATGCTAACTTCTGAAGTACACCAGTGAATGAAAAATAGCTTCATTACTGGTTCATCCTCACCATCATCTACTCTCCTCCTCTCCTAGTCAGTGTCACTGAATTACTGGTTTTAATTAATTTTTGATTGATACACGCATTGCTTAATACATTCAGGCACTTTCCAGGTCACTCTTAATTAGAAATAGCACTTCCTTTGGGCTCTAAATATGGCTTGCATTACAACCATGCCAGCCACGTCTGTTGAGGTAACAGCAGCCATTCCTGTACATAATGAAGTGGGACAGGGGAGAACAAACCACCCAGAACATTAAAAAGCAAGCATGTCAGGGCTCAATGGAACAAAGGAGCTCAACACAGGACAGTCAATTAACTCTTCTTTGGACTACAAGGACTATGAAATTGAACAGGATGCCAGCACGATAGTCATTCCTTCCATCTATGCGCTGGTGTGCTGCGTGGGCCTGACTGGCAACACCATGGTGATATACGTCATCCTGAAATACGCCAAGATGAAAACAGCCACCAACATCTACATCCTGAACCTGGCCATCGCAGATGAGCTTTTCATGCTGAGTGTGCCCTTCCTGGCCACATCAGCGGCCCTTCAGCACTGGCCCTTTGGCTCTCTCATGTGCCGGCTGGTGCTCAGCGTGGATGGCACCAACATGTTTACCAGCATCTTCTGCCTGACCGTGCTAAGCATCGACCGCTACATTGCCGTGGTGCACCCCATAAGGGCGGCCCGTTATCGCCGGCCTACTGTGGCCAAGATTATCAACGTATGTGTGTGGGGACTCTCATTGGTGGTCATTTTGCCCATCATCATCTTTGCTGACACTGTGCCATCCCAGGACGGTGGAGTGGACTGCAACTTCCTGTGGCCAGAGTCCTCCTGGTCGGAAGCATTTGTGGTTTACACATTTCTCTTGGGGTTCCTTCTGCCCGTGGTGGCCATTTGCCTGTGCTACTGCCTGATTGTGGTGCGCATGCGCACCGTGAGCCTAAAAGTGGGCTGGCTGCAACGTCGCAAGTCAGAGAAGAAGATCACACGCATGGTACTCCTGGTGGTGGCCGTGTTTGTGATCTGCTGGATGCCCTTCTACATTGTCCAGCTGGTCAGCATCTTTCACCGGCCTCCCAACCCCGTAGTAACACAGCTCTTTGTCATCCTCAGCTACGCCAACAGCAGTGCCAACCCCATCCTCTACGGTTTTGTCTCTGATAACTTCCGCCGCGCCTTCCAGCGCATTGTGTGCTTTCACTGGCTGGAGAATGGGCTGGACATGGAGCAGGTTGATTACTATGGGGTTGCACTCAACCGACGGACCACTTGTAGACCGCGGGACTTCCCCCGGGACTGCCTGGCTTCTGAAATGGTCTACCGAAATGGAACGTGCACCTCCCGTACTACTGCTTTCTGAGACGTACTGCAGAAAGACATCGATATTATTGCAAACCTGAGAAAAAAAACCTACTAGTGACAACAGTATTTATTGTGAGATAATCATGGAAATGGAGAGCTTACTTATGATATAAATATATGGTACATGCAAACCTTGTGCTTGGGGGATTGGCTGAAAGTCTTTTTCTGACACATATTACACCATACTATCTGTTTGTGTCTATCCTTCGGGAATTTAAATATTGAGGAGATTGCTTTGCTGTTTATTTTGATTTGGTATTGTATCACCTCATCTGGCTTAAAAATCACAAAATGATTAAAAGTACACAAATGACTTGTAAGAAATCAAGTCATCTTTGTGCTTATAATCAGCATGATGGTTCAGCTCAGAGCAAGAGAGGTGGGTATTGGTATGCAATATGTATAAAAGCTTTATTACACCGGGGGTGCAATAAACAGTGTGACAAGCATTTGTCGCCCAAAAAACACGACACTAATAGGAAAGATGAGGATTTTTTCATGGAGGTGGCTGCTGAACTTGGTCTTAAGAAGATTGGCTGCCGATTCATGCATTCATTATTCATGCATTCATCCATTCAACTGGAAGTGCTAATCGAGTGCAAGGTATTGGTGAGCTCGTCACGCCAGACAGATAAATGTCAGGATTGGGGAAGGAAACATCAGCACGCAGGGCAACACAACAGGAATTGAAAGACTGCACATACATGGTCCCAGAGAAAGAATGTCGAGAATGCAAATACCAGTCCTTAGTCCAGCACTCTAAAAGAATGCACAGTACAACCCTCACTCCAGCACTCTGAGACAATGCACAGTACAGTACTAACTGCAGCACTCTGAGAGAATGCACAGTACAGCCCTCACTTCAGCATTCAAAGAGAATGCACACTACGAGCCCCCAGTCCAACACTCTGAGAGAATGCACAGTATAGTCCTAACTCCAGCAGGCTGAGAAAATACACGGTACAGCCCTCAGAGCAACACTCTGATAGAATGCACAGTACCAGCACTCACTCCAGCACTCTGAGAGAATGCACAATATAGCCCTAACTCCAGCACTCTGAGAGAATGCATAGTACCAGCACTCGTTCCAGTATTCTGAGAGAATGCATAGTGCTAGCCCTACTCCAGCACTCTGAGAGAATGCACAGTAAAGCCCTAACTCCAGTATTCTGACAGAATTGCACAGAACAGCCCTAACTCCAGCAGTCTGCGAAAATGCACGGTACAGCCCTCACATCAAGACTCTAACAGAATGCACAGTAAAGCCCTAATTCCAACACTCTGAAGAGAATACACAATTCAGCCCTCACACCAATTCTGAAAGAATGCACAGTACAACCTTCACACCAACACTCAGATAATGCATAGCGCTTAGCCCTACTCCAGCACTCAGAGAATGCAAAGTACTAGCCCCCAGTCCAACACTCTGAGAGAATGAGTAGTATAGCTCTCATTCCAGCACTCTGAGAGAATGCACAGTAAAGCCCTAACTCCAACATTCCGAGAAAATGCATGGTAGAACCCTCACACCAACACTCTGACAGAATGCAAAGTACAACCTTCACTCCAGCACTCTGGGAGAATGTACAAACAGCCGTAATTCCAGCACTCAGAGAATACACAGCATAGCCCTAACTCCAACACCGTGAACGAATGCACAATACAGCCCTCATTCCAGCACTCTGAGAGAATGCACAGTAAACCCCTAACTCCAGCACTCTGAGAAAATGTACAACACTGCCCTCATTCCAGCACTCTGAGAGAATGCACAATTCAGCCCTCACACCAATTCTGAACAAATGCACAGTACAACCCTCACACCAACACTCAGAGAATGCATAGCGCTAGCCCTACTCCAGCACTCAGAGAATGCAAAGTGCAGCCCTAATTCCAGCATTCTGCGAGAATGCACAGTACAGCCCTCACACCAACACTCTGAGAATGGACAGTACTAGCTGCCTGTCCAACACTCTGAGAGAATGAGTAGTATAGCCCTCACTCCAGCACTCTGAGAGAATGCACCGTACAGCCCTCACGGCAGCACTCTGAGAGAAGGCATAGTACAGCCCTCAAAGCAACGCTCTGAGAGAATGCACATCACAGCCCTTACGCGAACACTGTGAGAGAATGCACAGTACAGCCCTCACACCAACGCTCTGAGAGAATGCATAGTGCTAGCCCTACTCCAGCAGTCTGAGAGAAAGCACAGCACAGCCCTAATTCCAGCACTCCGAGAGAATGCACAATATAGCCCTAACTCCAGCATTCCAAGAAAATGCACGGTAGAACCCTCACACAAACACTCTGAGAGTATGCATAGTGCTAGCCATACTCCAGTACCTTGAGAGAATACACAGTGCAGCCTCACGCCAACACTCTGAGAGAATGCACAGTACAAGCCCCCAGTCCAGCACTCTAAGAGAATGCACATTTGAGCCCTTACTCCGGCACTCTGAGAGAATGCACAGTACAGCCCTAACTCCAGCACTCCGAGAGAACGCACAGTACAGCCCTCATGCCAACGCTCTGAGAGAATGCACAGTAGAAGCCCCCAGTCCAACACTTGAAGAGAATGCGCAATACAGCCTTCACTCCAGCCCTCTAAGAGAATGCAGAATACCAATCGTCACTCCAGCACTCTGAGATAATTTACAGCACAGCCCTAATTCCAGCACTCTAAGAGAATGCACAGTACCAGCACTCACTCCAACATTCTTTCAGAATGTACAGTATGACCCTCACTCCAACACTCTGAGAGAATGCACAGCAAACCCCTAACTCCAGCACTCTGAGATAATGTTCAGCACAGCCCTAATTCCAGCACTCTGAGAGAATGCACAGTACCGCCCTCACACCAACACTCTGAGAGAATGCACAGTACAAACCCCTAGTCCAGCACTCTAAGAGAATGCACAGTACAGCCTTCACTCCAGCCCTCTAAGAGAATGCACAGAATAGCCCTAACTCCAGAACTCTGAGAGAATGCACAGTACGGCCCTCACTCCAGGACTCACTCCACCACTTTGAATGCACAGTACCTGCCCTCACTCCAACACTCTGAAAGAATGCACAGCAAAGCGGAGAGTAATAAGAAGCACCTGTTCTCAAAATTGATTGACTACCTAAAGGTCAAAGGTCACGGGGTGGGGCAAAGGTCAAAAGGTCACAGGGGCGTGGGATGGGGGTGTGTCTGTGGGCGTATCCAATGAGGTCATGGTGATGTGTATCGAATGATTTCAAGGGGTGTATCTGTGACGTCACATACATGTATTACATGTATATTATATGTAATACATGGTATTGCGGGGGGCATGTCCGATTATGTGCCAGGTACGTGTCTGATTATGGGGTCAATAGGTTATGTCATGACCCATTGATTGATGGTGTTTTATGAAATAAATGTCGATATGTGAGGTTATGTCTGTGGGTGGATGATGGGAAAAAAAGGAGCCTGGGAGGATCGTGCGCTACTCCCTCAACTCCTCCACCTGTTTTCTGTCATGTTTCTGGAATGTGGTGCGGGTGAAAGAAAAAGTCAGGTGGGCATTTCTCCATCATATCCTGGGCATGGTCGGGGGGGCACGTCTGTGATGTTACACTATTGGGTGGGAAACTTCCTGGACCTACACCTTTGTGGTGTATTATTCATAATTAGTAATAATAATTAATATAAGCACATTATTAAATTATTTATTAAAAGTGATGTGCTATCATGACGTGTCCGTACTTATTCTAGGTGTAACTTGCAATAATGACGAGTTTGGGCATGTTAGGTTTACAACATTGGTTAAAGTAAAGGATCAACCGGAATATGGCATCTCCCCCTGTCGTACTTTATAGTTTGATACTGTCAATGCGAAAGGGTGCAATCATAGCGAGTTCAGGCAAGTTAGGTGTAAAATGCACACGTCTAGGCATGCAGCTGGTTCAAAGAAACATGATCATGCAAAAGACAAACGTCAAAGTACCGTGATGTTATCAAAGTTAAGCATTTCACGTAAAGCCACATATTTTGATCTTTGCAATTAAAAATAGAACTTTATTTAAAGCCAATTTTGCAAACATCAACTTCTCAAATGCGATAGATACAATCATGCAAAATCGGGGTTTTCCGTAAAAGACCTGATTATGGTTCTAGATACACATATAGACACAACAAACATAAGGATTTACACCAAAAAAGAACGGTTAAGGTACCAAGATGCCTGTGACTTGCATTTCGACTCTGATGCAGAGCAAAGCTTGAGAATAAAATCTTTTTGAAAAAGTTATGTTCACCAAAATAACATAACTAAATGACTGATAAATTTAAAGTTACAATTTAAGCACAACGGCACAGAGAAAGAACAGACAGTGAGTGTTTAAAAGGCCCGCATCGCTGAACCGACCCCCTTGGAGCACCGAATCACACCAGGGGGCTACGAACTGCTGCCATACAGACGTGAGTAACTCAACATGTCACGTGGCTTAATGGTACTGTGTGACGTAACTCAGTGACAGCTGGTGATTTCTAGAGCACATATCGGTTTGGAAGATGGATTGATGGAACTATGGCCGTGTAGTTTTCACATTATTCTGCTTGGTTAAGATTACACAATTAAACACAACTCATTTTAGGACTATATTTCAGATATTACACATTTTTCGGATAGTATTTATAAAACAATGACCTTCGACTAATAAAATTGCGTGCGGACTGGGTTTTGCTGAGGCATCGTGAGATAGGCCATACTTCAAGTGTGTTGTGCTAAGGATACGGTGAACGTAATGTGTGACACAGTATAAGGTGGCTCACTCAAGTGATCCTTGTCATAATATTGTCCAGATATTGTACAATGTACTCTCTGACGTCAATGTATTGCTAATCTGGGTTAATCCCATGAGAGGTAGCGCGGCACAAGCATGCGCAATAAAGGTCTTTTTCCACCTTGTGTTCGCTATGAGAAGTCTTATTACATGGTGGCAGCGGAAAAGTAAAAAAATCAGAGCTTTTGCAAAGGTGGGACGAGTCAAGTGGACATTTTAATCTCGAAGGTGCTGTAGTTTGCTCTGCCAGGAAGAGAAAATGGCTAAATTCAATCCTCCTGCTAAATTTGACTTCTCAAAACCGGGTGAGTGGCCATTATGAAGAGAACGCTTCAATCGATTCGCCACTGCTACAAAACTGAAAAATGAAGATGGTGATGTCCAGGTGAGCACTTTGCTGTATGTAATGGGGCCACAAGCAGAGACAGTATTTAAAACCCTCACGTTAACTGAAGCAGAGAAGACGAATCTACAAAGTGTAATAGCGAAATTAGATGTGTATTTTGAGCCCCAGAAAAATGTGATCCATGAGAGGGCCATATTTAATCAGCGCATACAGAAGCCTGGGGAGAGCGTGGAAGCCTTTATTTGTGCTCTCTATGACCTTGCTACACACTGTGATTTTGGCGACAAGCAAGAAGAACACATAAGAGACAAATTGGTTGTGGGCTTAGCTGACAAAATGGTGTCCAGAGAGTTACAGATGAAGCCAGACTTAACCTTGACTGATAGTATAAAGATGGCTCGACATGCTGAACAAGTGAAGGAGAACATGATGGCGCAGATGACTGAGCTAGCAACCCCTGCATCAAATTCAGCTCAAGAGATTCACCAGAAGGGGAGCGGCCGAGGGCGTGGCCGTGGTCGGACCAACAGCAGTAGGGACAAGAAGCCTGGTAGAGACTCTAAAGCTAGCTCTGATGTGATTAAGTGCAAGTTCTGCAACCGAGAGCACCCTCTGGATAGAAGACAGTGTCCGGCCTGTACTGCCCAGTGTAGGACCTGCAGAAAAAAGGACACTTTGCGGCATGCTGCTTGGAGGGTAGCAATGCAGCCGCCAGGGAAGTTGAGGTCCCAGATGTGAGTTGGTCTGACGCAGCCCAGAACTTCTTCATTGGAGCCGTCGAGGTTTTTACAACAGGACAACCTTGGGAGGTAAAGCTGCGTGTCATGGGGAGGTTGCTCAAGTTTAAGCTTGACTCGGGAGCTGATGTGACTATGGTGACAGAAGATACTTGCCGCTTGCTCCCAGGACCCCTGCAGTTAATGCCCTCTAGTGTGAAATTGTACAGTGTAGGTACTCCGTTGGAGTGTACTGGAACCTTTGAGGCAAAAATTCAACACAAAAAGAAGCTGTATCATATCCAGGTCTATGTAGTCCCCAGTGCAAGGGCCAACTTGCTGAGCCGTTTCATTTCTTTGGCCATGGGTTTCCTACAGCTTAACCTGAATGAAGGATCTGTGTTTGGCAATCTTGGCCTGGTCCGTTGTGAGCCAGTGAAGATAAGGCTCCTCCCAGATGCCCAACCATACAGTGAGTTAGCTCGCATGGAACAGCAGGGTGTCATCTGACGTGTGACAGAGCCAATGGAGTGGTGCACACCAATGATGTCCATGGAGAAGCCCAATAGGGATGTACGCATTTGTGTTGACTTAAAAGTGCTTAATTGTGCAGTGGTGCATGAGAAGTATGTGTTACCAGTGCTTGACAAGATACTACCTCGGCTGGCGGGAGCCAGAGTGTTCTCTACATTAGAAGCAGCCAGTGGATTTTGGGCAGTCCCCCTCGACCACAATAGTGCCAAGTTGACCACTTTCATTATACCCTTTGGTCGATTTTGTTTTAATCGACTGCCTTTTGGCATCACTAGTGCACCTGAGATTTTCCAGAGGATTATGAATGAACTTCTATAAGGCCATGAAGGAGTGACCACTTACATGGATGATGTACTGGTGTATGGCTCAACCATTGAAGAATATGATGCTCGCTTGAAAAAGGTATTGTACACTATTAAGGAGTCCAGATTGAAACTTAACAAGGACAAGTGTAAGTTTCGCCAGCTGCACCTTGACTTTCTGGGTCATCATATTAGTGCTAATGGAGTTAGCCCCTCTCAAGAAAAGTGTGCTGCCATCATGGAGCTGAAAGCACCTACTTCTGTGACTGAATATGCCCAAGGCACGTCTAAGCTCAATTATTTGGGTCGTTTTGCAGTGAATCTATCACAAATCTTGAAGCCACTAAATGGCTTGCTGAAGAAGGACTCACTGTGGACTTGGGGTCCGACCCAAGAAGATGCCTTCAATGAAGCTAAGAAGATGATCGCTTCCGTTCCAGTACTTACCTTCTATGATCCATGCAAGCTTGTGGTCATCTCAGCAGATGTCTCCAGCTACGGGCTTGGCTGCAATCTTTCATGAAGAAAAGGGACAATTGAGGCCTGTTGCATTTGCATCTCGCAGTCTGACAGATGCAGAGAAGCAATATGCCCAAATTGAAAAAGAATGTCTAACGTCAGTGTGGGCCTGCGAGAAATTTCGGCCATACTTGAGTGGCCTGCCTAGCTTTCAACTTTATACAGACCACAAGCCCCTAGTTCCACTCATTATGACACGCGATATTGACAAAGTGCGCATCAGGTGCCAGAGACTGTTGTTACGCATGATGAGGTTTAATCCAATTGCATTGTACGTTCCTGGCAAGGATCAAGTCGTAGCCGATGCCCTCTCCAGAAGTCCAAGTGCTGCAGATGTACAAGGTGATGACAAGGCTCTAATTGAAGAGACTAGGCTGCATGTTTGTTCAGTGACACAGCAATTTCCTGTGAACATGTTGCCCACCATCCGCTTAGCAATGGAAGAGGACAATGAGTTGCAGGATGTCATCCGTATGACATTGCATGGATGGCCGAGGTACCCGAAGGATGTCCTGGAGCATCTCCGGAAGTATCATGGACTTAGGAGTCACCTGTCAGTTACTGACGGATTACTTCTTTATGATGACAGGATCTACATTCCTGCGTGCCTGTGTGAGGACTTAGTGCATGTCATACACTAAGGTCACCAAGGTGTGAACAAGTGTCGTGAAAGGGCGGCTACTGTCTTCTGGATTGGCATGACCCAGGAGATTAAGGACATGGTGGAGTCCTGTTCTCACTGCAGAAGACACCGTAACAATCAGCGTGCTGAGCCGCTGAAATCAACTCCCCTTCCAGACCTACCATGGCAGTCAGTCGCCACGGACCTTCTCGACTTTGAGGGTCACCCCTACTTGGTCATCACAGACCTCTTCTCCTGTTTCTTGGAGTTGGCGTTGTTGCCTAAGACGGACACCAAAAGTGTTGTGGCCCAGATGAAGGATATCTTCGCCAGATGGGGGATACCAGAGAGAGTTCTCTCAGATAATGGGCCCCGGTACTCCTGTAAGGAGTTCACAGAGTTTGCGAGGGAGTATGGGTTCTGCCATGTGACCTCCAGCCCACATTACCCTCAAGCCAACGGCGCAGCCAAGCGAGCAGTTCAAGTTACTAAAACAATCTTTGTCAACCTGATCCCACTCTTGCTCTTCTTGTGTACAGAGCAACCCCTCACGTCTCTACTGGGTTCAGCCCAGCCCAGTTACTCATGGGTAGGCAGATTCGTACAACTATGCTTACTCTGGGACGTCACTTGGAGCCCAAGTGGCCTGACATGTCGATTGTGTAGTCCCAAGATGCTACATCAAAAACGCAGCAGAAGCTCTACTTTGATGAGCACCATGGAGCAAGGCCCCTGCTGGAGCTTTCTGTGGGCCAACCTGTCTTGGTCAAGACACCCCAAGACAGAGCCTGGGAGAAACCAGCTGTGGTCCAGTCAATGGCGGAAACTCCAAGATTTGCCCTGGTCATGACAGATCAAGGCTCAACACTGCGACATAATCGGAGGCACTTGCAAATCACTGCTCCAAGTCCTCGAAAGCTCAACTACCCAGAGACAGAACAAGCCAAAGATCAAGACCTACCAAAGCTCAATAACTCTGGAGGATCAGACTGTGAGAGCAATTACTCAAGGTATGGTCGTCTGATCAAACAAGTGGTCAAGATGAACTTAGAGTTAAACTCACAGAGAGACTAATCTTGTTACCCAAACGTTGTGTTCCATTTCCCTCGTTAAGTACTATAAATCTTAATTGTTACTAACAATGATCTCCTAGGTTTCGGAGAACCATATTCATTATAGTATTCTCATCACCTTAGTGATGAGCGCCTAAGATTATAAATGTCTGTTAATCTCAGCCCTAGATGGATTGGACCGCCCGTTGGAGAGTACGGTCATGGCACGGGCTAGTCTGTTGGATGGCCTTTGAAAGAGCTAGTTTTGTAGGGCCGTACTTTAGTGTTCAGTGTTTACGTGGAACGTGTAATTTGCTTGAACCTTAAGTGTAGGTGTGATATGAACCCTACAGCTAGTAGCCTATGCGTTCGCACTGTAGCAGCAGCATTCTGGACCCGTTGTAAATTTGTAATAGATTTCCTAGGTAGGCCAGCAAACAGTGTGTTACAGTAATCTATTCTACTAGAAACATAAGCATGTATTAGTTTTTCACAGTCAACAAATGACAGCATACCCCAGACTTTGCTGATAATACGGAGGTGATAGTATGTGGTTTTGCAGATGTTGCTTATATGGCTATTAAAGCTAAGATCACCGTCGAAAAGGACTCCCTGGTTCCTGCCTTGTTGTTTGGCCTTCAGAGTCATTGATTCTAAATACAGCAGTATTATGCAAAACAGTGTTTGTATTACATCTTAAAGGTATTACAAATTTCATTGCGGTACCACAACAATGCTCTTCAATCTATTGCCCTTCAATGACAGTCATTTACAAGTACCTTAAAGTTATCTTGCAGGTTTGAAGACTTCACCGATAATCATGTACGTGACGACAAATAGTCAGTAGCACTTAAATATGGTCCTAAATATGTCAAGTTTTTATTTTATGAACGGTGATGCTGTTGGCTTCTATATGTCCGCTTAAAATGTGCTTTGCGATACTGTGCTATGTTCTTGAGTTACACATCAGACAAAAATAAATCTGATTTAAATTGTGGGATAGTTGTTCATATATACTCAGTTTAAGCGAGTTGTGTTTCAATCTGTATTCCGTTTTTGAGATTATTTTAAAAGGCTACATCTTAGAGTTTGTAATAAGTTGTGAAAGCACAAGGTTTAATTTCCAAGGAAATTTATCACGGAACAAAGAAAACTCAACTCAAGCAGCAAGCGAAAGGTTTTCAGTGCAAAACCAAGAGTCTGAGGGAGGTGAGTAGTAGGCTGATATGGCTGATTGACTAGAATGTGACTTGTCTGAAGAGTCTCTGGATGGAGGAAACACTGATGGTGCCCCATAGGAGAGGCTGTATGCCATGCAGATTCAACAAAGTCTGTTTCTTATCCATTTTTGAAAGTGTGTTGTAAGTCGTGCAGTTTTTCTTATTCATTTTGCAAATGACGTGTAACTCGGAAGTTTGAACATATTAGCCCTGTATCGTCATCTTTACATTGGCTACCAGTTAAGGCTCGCACTAACTTTAAAATACTTTTACTTACTTATTAGGCCTTGCATGGTCTGGCTCCAGAATACTTGACTGATCTTTTGGTCTCTTACCCCCCCGTTTGCTTCGCTCTCTGGGAGCAGGTTACTTAGTTCTAAGAGTAAACAAAGCTACGCTGGGCTGCAGAGCATTCTCCTACAGAGCTCCACAGCCGTGGAATGGTCTTCCAGCAGCAGTGCGGGAATCTGGCTCACTCTCCATCTTTAAGTCCAGACTGAAAGCACACCTCTTCGGTCTAGCTTACAAAGACCTCAGGTAGCTACTCACTCCCCAACTATAGGATATAGGTCGGGGTGTAGAGCTGGGTGGG
>JAACJT020000040.1:509530-524427 GCA_009936485.2 Gymnarchus niloticus | reverse complement strand
TCTGCTGGCCTAAGTGCCCTCCCTCAACTTCAGCTGTCCTGTCTGACCAGCTTGCTGCCTTCTGAGCCACCGAGCCTCGTGCGACCATGCTTCGTGTTAAAAGTGCTAAATAAATAAAATTGAATTGAACTTTAACAAAGTTTGTTTCTTATCCTTTTAGCTAATGTATTGTGCAAAGTTTGTTTTGTGTTCATTTTTACAAATGTGTTGCATATTGTCAGCTTTATCAAAGAATGTTTTGTATTCATTTAACAAATGTTTCTTTGATGCATCTTTAAGTTTACGCATTTATTTTACAGTTGTTTTAATGTGATGAACTAAATGTTTATTTGTTGTTTTCAAAAATGTAAGTTGATCAATGTTTGTTTTTAAAATTGTATCTTATACAAAAGTTTCGCAAATTGTTTTTAATGCGATGTAGTAGAAGTTTACTTTTTGTTGCCGCAGATGTAACATGAACAAAGTTTAGTTTGTACAAAAGTTTTTAAAAATGTTTCTTGTACAGTAATTTGCAAGGTACTCATTTTACAAGTGTAACTTGTATACAACTGACGTCACAGACACACCCCTTGATATTGGACACGCCCATAGACACACCCCCGCCCCCATGACCTTTTGACCTTTACCCCACCCCGTGACCTTTAGGTCATTAATCATTTTTGACAGCAGGTGGTTATTATTACTCTCTTACAGCCCTCACTCACATAGTCTTAGGGATTTTGCGCTAATATTGCATTTCACTTACTTTGCTGTTTGGTGAATCAGGCTGTATTCCTTTCTCCCTGTATTTCAGGGCCTTTTAATGGCCAATGGAGCAATGACAGCAGTAGTAAATTGGGAGTTATGTGAGTAGGGAGTGAATTGGCCACTGGCGTGCGCAGCAATGCACTCACTTCCTGTTATTTCCTGCCTGCTGCTCGAAATACGTCTTTCCACTTCAGGCCTGTCCTTGAGAGATGTTTCCATCATGGTAGCTTCTTATCGTAATGAACATCTTTAATGACAAGTGTGTCATACACATGCATTCGAATCACCGTTGTATTAATAGCCCAGTAACCCCCCCAGTTCTTATCTTACCCACCTCTCCTCCCAGACGTCCTCATGTTACGTGCCGTGGGAGCGAGTGAGATAGATAGATAGATAGAGAGAGAGTGAGTGAGTGAGTGAGTGAGTGTGTGTGTGTGTGTGTGTGTGTGTGTGTGTGTGTGTGTGTTCGTTCGTTCGTTCGTTCGTGTTCCAGGTCCGCCTGCCCATCATTCGTCCACATCGCCCCTCTTCGTTCCGATCAGTTCGTCACTTCCGGGTTCCCATTTTGAAAAGCACCGCCGTTGAACAATTCCCTAACTTCGCTTCGTTATTCTTGATTTGTGCATTTGCTTATCGTGTATGACTTTGGATTGTTTGTGGTTTTTCTGATTATCGCTTCTCCCTTTTGTATTTTTGCTGGTTTCGTTTTGACTATTTGGTTATTGATTATTCCTTCCGGTATTTCGTTTACGATATTGTCTTGCCCTTCGGATACCGTCGCCTTGGCTTGTGTTTGTGTGTGTATAGTGTGTATAAGTTTGATCCGGTCTGTAGGGGGTGACTGCCATTTTTGTTTTGTGTGTGGTTTTGGGTTCTGTGTGTTTTGATAGGGAGTTAGGGAGAGAAATTGTCTTTTATTTCGCTTTTTGTTGTAGGTCAGGTTAGCTTTGGAGGATTTGTTTGTTAGTTTGTTTATTATTTTGGCCTGGGTCCCTCCTGACAATATTTATCACCGGTGTAAAAAGTCACATCTGTTATTGTCTGTTTGTCACCTGTAAATATATAAACTCACCATTCTCAGTACCCATTTGTGTGCTGTTCACCATTTTCACATCCATTCTGTTACACCCCAACCCTAGACTGGGGTATTGTAACACTACCTACTAACTTAACTCTCCACAATGGAGAATGCACAATATTTCAGCAATGCTTTGATGTTGTGGTGTTCTGCTGCCATGGCGAAACACCATTTTGAGCATGTCTCACGACACATTCCTCATAGCTGTTCAAGAGAGGTGCCACGACTCCACTGCAGACATGCAGGTGAAGCAATCACCTTGTGTGTTTTAGACTGTTTTAGCTGTGATTTATCCCGCTTGCTGTGCTGTGTGACTGCAACATGACCACAAACCAGAAGTCAATGGGGTTGTCATTGAGTACTCCTGGTAAAGCATTATATAATGGGAATTTAAAGGGTGTTCATTTTTCAGAGGGTGGGACATTTCTGGGGGGATAGGATGGGTGGTGTATGGATGATAAGGCTGTAGAGGATTCTGGTAACATTGCATTACTGCTAATAATTAATACATATGTACATGTGTTCATTGGGTTAGTGTGTGTCCCAGAGGGTTTGTGATCTGTGCCTGTGTCTGGATGGTTGTGAGTTTGAATGCTTAGTGCAGCAGAGCTGTCATATCGCCATTGGGACTGTGAGAAAGCCCTATAACCCCAACTGATATCAGGATGCTGACTGGCCCCAATCCTTCCTGTCAGCTGTATGTATGTACAAGGGTGCCTTGTGGAGAGCACAAATGTATGAAGATTACCTCATTTTACTTGTACAAAGTAATATCTTTAGTACATTTATAGGTGTATGTGTGGTTTTATAAGTTGTATGTGTGCGTGGGCTCATGCAGGTGTGTAAATGTGTGTGCCTATGCATGCTTTTGTGTTGGTTCATGTGTGTTTGTAGCAGAGTTATAGTTTTGAAATTTTCATTAGTTTTTATTTTTTAGTTTTTCAGTTTGTTTTTTATTTGTTTAGTTTCAGTTAAGTGCATAAGTAGTTTTATTTTTGAGTAATTTGCTGGTTTTACTTTTTTAGTTTTATTTTTTCAGGTATTATGAGGAAAGCGTCAATTTATAGATCTTGAAAAAGCTAGGATGAAAGAATGCAACTAGAAGGCTGACTAAGCACATTACACACTATTCACTTTGTCTTTAAACCTCTTGCAATGCCATAAACACAGAAACATGGGAGCTGAGCGGAGTTGCTTTGGCGGTGAGATAACCAGCACCAAAACGTTCAGTATAGAGATCTGCAACCACAGTGAATAAACATCAAAACACAAAAGGGTAACAGAACAAATAAGTATATAAGATATCAGCAAACCATTGTATAACAGAACATGTAACGTCAGGTTAGCAAACTGCTAGACGAAACCTGTAGGAATGTGGTTCCTCTCTTTTCCTCACTGATCTGTGACACCTGCATCTTACTACTGCCTCCATATTTAACACATTTGATATTAATCACGTAAAAAGAACAAAAGAAAATTAGAAAAAAAAAATACATTATAAATTAGCATGGCATATGATGTTAGCTAGCAAAATAGCATTAACAAGAGAGCACTTCGCAGTTGAAAAAAATCATTTTCATGAAAATATTTATATCCCTTTTCAAGCTTTTTAGATGACATGTTGCGATCCACTAATTGTGTAACATACGCCATGGTCAGTTTGGGAAGATTTTTGAGAGAACAACTGAACAACAGTTCCGATTGCTCCATTGTGTTTGCTGGCCACCATTCAACAGGAAGTTGATTATCCCAGCAATAAACTGGCAGGAAGTCATCATAGATACCCGTGAAAATGGTCTATTCTGCAGTCGCCGCAGCATCCACTATGCTGCCACCTTCAGGAACTGGCCCGTTATGTCAAGAAGTCAAACTGAACAAAAACGAACAACGAAAACAAAATTGATTTTACCCGCAATTCTGTTTTGTTTTAGTTCATTTTGCAGTGTTCATTGAAGTTTTTGTCGTTTTTATTTTTATTATAGTTAACAAAATTATTTACCCCCTGCTGGTTTTAGTCTTAGGTTTTGTTAACTATAATAACCCTGGTTTGTACTGCAAGTTGCAGCAAAGGTTAGAGTGCAGACTTTGGACAGGATTTCTGTTCCTCTTGAGCACTTTTTTGCCCTCAGATGATATCGATTCACACTGGGGAGTAAAGAGAGTAGACTGATAAATCAAACAGGAAGTGCTGATGTGAGTGCAGGAACCTCAAACCTGCGCCGCTGCAAATAAATGGTCAAACTAAGAGTGAAATCCCAAAACAGTAAAAACAACATTGGCATCTCAGGTCAGAACACCGTGCAGGATGTTGTAGGGACTTCTCTGTGAATTTAAATCAGACCATGCCACACAGTGACCAGTATATAGGTGAAACCAAAGGGGAAAGTATGTGGAAATTCACATGAGCGATTAATATCCGGCTTCCTACAGTGTGACATGACATGACTCTGTTTTGATGAAGCCGGCTACAGTTGTCCAGTGTCATGGACAGAAAGGTCATCTTAACAGTGAAGGATTTTCTGTCATTGGGAATGAGAGATTAGGTGAAGTCATTTTTTAGCTATGGACAGATACACACATACACATGCCGGTGAGCCTGTACTGCATAAGCAGCTGGATGGATGGATGGACAGATGGATTGATATACACCCCCATACATAATATAGGTGTTTCACTCATTGGGTGAGTATGTGTCCTGCAATAGGCTGGCATCTTGTTCAGGCGTCCCTGCCTTGTGCATCATATTTCCTAGGATAGACTCCAGGCTTCCTGCCACCCTACACTGGATAAGTAATTCTACAAATGGATAGACAGACGTGTGTGTGTCTGTGAGCGTGCGAGTGTGTGTGGATGCATATAGACATGTTCTATTTGCATATTTTCCAGTAGACGTGACTTTATTAAAATCGCTTTTAAAGTTGTTCCATTCCCTCGAGAAATGTCTGGCAGTTAGATGAAAAGCATCCCCTAGAAGGGATCAGACGTTTCCCCCTTCAGTGTTTGATTTATGGTGGATGGGCGCATTTTAACACAAAAACAAAAATGTGGAGTTAGGGAGAGCTGTATATTGGGGAGGTCTGGGGCAGGAGAAGTGTTGAGAGAGTGAAGTTGCAGTTTTTCACTTCATCACTGAAGTGCATCAGCACAAAACAGATATGACTTTAAAAAACACACAGCACATGCTGTAATATGCACTATCCCCACTAACTGATTCAGAACAATTCATTTACTGGTTAAACTCAGAAGTATTAAACTACTATTAATCTGATCTCTGTGACATATTTACTAGCCAAATTCTCATTAAAACAAATGTCTACCACATTTCACCACAAAATTAGTAGTTAAACACCATCAACTCTAATTCGGTCAAATCAAGCATCCAGCACAGGCCTGAATAGTAGATGGTGTACTGTGTAAGTTGTTGAAAGTCACTGTGGAGAATAATGTGTCTGAAAAAATGGATTATGTTATAGATTCCTCCCAGTGTTTAACTGTTGGATGGAAATGGTTGGCTGTATAAGTTCCTGGTTCCTAGACATGCAAAAGGAGCATTTGTCTAAACAAAATATTACAACAGTACATAATAATACATTATACATCATAATAATAATAATAATAATACATAATAATAATACATTAACCTGATTAAAGCAGCGGTTCTTGAGCAGCAAACACACATAATTAGATGTGCATACTGTGCTGAGAGCCATTGGAAAAGCTATGAGGGGAATGCTGTTTTAAGTTCTTTTATTATTGATCCAGGGTTGGCCACATCTGCTTTTATTAAAGCTGCAAAATGAACCATTGTGTCCTTGAAAGAGTTCCAGGGGGTAATTTAGCAAGAACTGATAGTACAAACAAAAGCCCCTTGTTTATTTGGCAGAAAAGGCTTGGAAAGGAGACTTAGGGACCAGATCTAACTGACAAACTATAACTGTTCAGACTCAATAGATATTTTCTATTAAAACCATTTGAAATGTCTCTGTTAAAACTTTTTATCAGGGTTTCAGACAACTTACAGTAACTTCCAACTGAATGTGCAAAGTCTTCTAAATGTACATAACATTGTATCAAGATTGAAAACTTTTTGTGTCCATCCATTCATCCATCCATCCAAACACTCTCCCCATCCCGAACCACCGACCCAGTGCTGGGTCACAGTGAGCCTGAAATCAATCCCAAGAAGATCCAGAAATGTACGGTCTGGTTAAGTTGTTAGAGCATCTGTCAAACAAAAACAAGATCACAGCGGAGCCTCAACTGATATCAGGATCTTTCCAGCATCTGGAAGGAGCGCTGAGTTCAGTGTGATTAGACATCCCTGTCCATTGTCCTCCCAACGGCTCAAAATCGCTGGCACTGGGGTTATTAATAACACAAACATCTCGCTTCTCTGTGTTTAAATGCTTTGGCAAGTCTCAAGCCAATGGCACTAATTTTGTGTAAACAAAGACCTTTCTTCATAGAAAATACTACTCCATATTTAATGTATTATTTTTTTGTGTTTGGTGATCATGATAAGATCATCATGCCCTGCAGGGTATACCCCTGCCATGTGCCTGATGCTGCCTGGGATTTCCTCAAGGCTCCCCATGACCCTGGCTGGGATAAGTGGTTAGAGGATGGATGGATGCTCATATTGTGTTTAGACAAGCAAGGATTATATATTATCATGACATTTGAGATGTCTTCATAGAAAATGGAAAGTGCAGGCATTTGGGACAGTGCCTATCTGCAGTTATGATTATAAATGAGCACACATTTCGTGGGTGGGACAGCGATTCAGTGGTTAGCACTGTCACCTCCAGGGTTGGGGTTTGAATCCTGCCCCTGCTGTTTGTGCAGTTAGCATGTTTCCTCCTGCAGTCCAAAGACATACATTTAGTCTAATTGGTGTCTTTAGATTGTCTGCAGCATTCATGCCTTGAATTATAGAGGTACAGTAATATAAGATGCCATTAATACATACTAGAAATTTGAGTTGCATTTTAAATTCAAAATGCAAACTAGTATCTGAAGGCAGATTAAATTATTTTGACTTTAGCAAAACATGATTTGAGCTGGTTAAAAAAATTATTTCATAAAGGCTGGTGCTTAATTGCAAATTAATAATGACTTAATTTATTGAGCACAGAATAAACCATGCAGGAAATACCAATGAGGGGTGATGGAATATCGTCATGACGCTGAAGGACCCCCAGGACTTACAATGTAGCTTGGCCAATTCCCTCCTTCCAGAATCAATGGTATGATTTTTCAGGGCTTCCATTTGCAGCCAAGCCTTCGTTCTTCAGGTCCCCGTTTTTCTGCATGGAGAGTGTCCCAGTGGCTTGCCAGTTGTGGCACCAGGCTGGGAGTCATGGTTGGTAAGTATTCTTCATAGCTTCATAGCTTTAACCATCATTTACTCATGCCGCTCTTCCGTCTCATTACCGCCGGGCCCAAGGAATCTAATCTTTTCACATCTGAAAATGAAGTGGACATGAAGGCAGGGTTTCAAAATCCACCAGGCCAAGATCAAATATTTAAGTTGGTCATAGCTCTTCAATGTGACTCATTTAGGAAAACCCACCATTCTGGTTCTAATAACACACACACACACCTCCACAGAAATATTACATACTTGGATTTAGTGTGAGTTGGCTTCATGTGAACCTTTGTTCCTTGAGGTGGGGAAGAATTATGTTCTAGTCCTTAACCTCTGTGTCTGAATTGCCTCAGGCTGCGAGGAGAGAAGCTGCATGAAGATAACATGTCAGGTTATTGTGTACCAAAAGGGTTATTTGTGGTAAGAAGGTTTTCTTTGTTTCTGATTATCACCGTGAAGCTCTGCCTTTGAAGTGTGAAACCTTGACAGAAGACATTAGACACATTGCCTTGTACTGCCTGAATATGGGGAAGGCATAGGGATAAATTTAGGTAGCAGTGGAGGGACATGTCCTGACCACCCTTCAGGAAAGTTGAAAATATCCCTACAAACGTTTTCACATGTATAATTGAAGCAATAGTTTGCACAGGCAGCACAGTTAGAAAACCAGTTATTTTTTAAAGAATTTCTTTTAATAAACAAGTGATGAGTAATCAGGGTTGATTTTTTATCACTTTTTTTGCTTTTGGTTTGCATGAGAGTGAATCGAAATGCACCCATTAAATGATGCACTCTGCAGCTGTAAGACACACAGACCGCCCAGCTGGTTTTGTGCTGCTTCAGCTCCTAATGTCTCCAGTCTCAGCCCTGCTGCCCCTGGGGCTCGGCAGCCAAGATGAACTTTCACAGAAGATGGAAGGAATTTTATCTTCCATCTGCAGCCCCAAACTGGAAATCAAATTAAGGGCAGAGTTTCTGGGACACGTGGTGGTTGCTTTATCTGCAATGCTGATATATACAGATGCACCCTGAAGATGTAGGGAATCTGACATCTGTTAATACCAGATCCACTGATGTTCACAAAGAAGTTGAATAAATGCAGGAGTGGTTTCAGATATGAGAAAAGATTATACCTCCACATCTGGGGGAGCGTGCATGTAATTTTATTACTTATTACATACAAAACCTTGACGCATTTAGCAAGCACATCAGTCGCATTGGAAATACAACAAAGTTTGCCATGTGCTTTAAGCCTGTCAATAATTACATAAAAGCTGAATGACTCTTATTGGAAAATTTATGATCATCCCAATAACTGACATGACCCTCATTGAGTAATCACTGCTGTCTGTCTGCTTTCTCTGCGGTGTCCTGGCGTGTCGCCCTTCTCAGTTTAAGCAGAAAGGTACTCATGCTATCACATTCACAGTGGGACTATGAAATGGACACGGAAAAGAAAAGGAACCAGTCAAGAGTACGTCTGCCTCATTGCACTCCCTTATCCTCATGCCAGATCAATCTTTTCATTTGTTTATTTACCGTCAGGCAGTAGTTGGGTGTCCGGGTCATTCCATCCAAATGTAGTTATATCGGTTCCAAGCCACGTGGAAGATGTCATTGTAAAAATGTCTAGTGGAGCCATATTCGCTGTAAAGCTGCATTAATTAAAGAACAAAAGTTAGACAGGCATAGGTTGATGGATAGATGAAAAACTGAAACAAATAGAAAGAGAAGAAAAAGAATAAAATATTTCCAGACTAGCAGCTACAGCAATGACCTCCATTTTCTCTGCATTCAAACCCTGGCACACGGTTCTTATTAGGGAGGGGAAGACATATTGTGTTTTCCCAGTAACTTGATTCCTTTCGTAATCCAACATTGTTCACTACATGGTAGCAATAAGGAACACAACTCTTCTGCATCACATCCCATGTCCTCACACTGGCTGACTGCTCATGTTTTTAGACCATTGGTCTGCAACTCGGCGAAGCAGGTGTTGAGTGATTTTAATCTGGACTGCTCACTAGTGCCACAGTGGGCTGAATAGTGACCATGACAGACAACAGACCTGACTCTTATCAAGTATCAAAGGAACAGAAAGGCTGCTCTCCTGTTATTAGGATGCATGTGTGTGCAAATCTTGCTGCCACAGGAACACAGGTCCTCAAATCTCTATAGTGCGGCACAGTGCACAGCTGAAATTATTATCTCTAATCAAAAAGGCATGTTTCAATTACTCTTAATTGGATCCGTTCTTTCTGCAATTATAGCCTCATGTTTTAACGTCAGACCACAGTCTAGTAGTTTGACTGAGAGACTGAATGAACCAGTAACTGGCCTAAGGTCTTCCACTCAAACCATGGCTCTGCATAATAAGTAAGCAGGTGATAAAGCAGTCCATGAAAAAATGAAGACCTCCAAAGGACCTGTAATGATTTATTTCATTCAAATTTCTAGTGCAGGTGGTATTATTTATTTTTTGCCAAGTCTGACATACAGGCTCATGTTGTTAATGAGAAATAATGTCACAACTGAGAGCACAGTGAATCTGAACAGTGCGTTACTCATTAGTATACAGACATGCTGACAAAAATAATTCTATAGAAACATTTTGTTCTACTAAGAGTATGTTCTGGTAAGAAATAACCTTTTGAAATGTGCATAAAGGTCTTCTTCGTATTTCTTACAAGACAAAATCAGGGGTCGAGGCAAGACAGAAAGCAATGCACAGCCTTGGGAAATGTCTCTGAAGCTGTAATCTGAACAAGGCAAGACCAACAGTCTGAGTAAGAAGGTCCATCCCCCATGCTGGGTCAGGGGTGCATGTGCTCAGCGGCTTCACAGCTGGCTCTCGGCACCTTACAGAACCGCCACTCAGAACCCCTCCCCCTGCCAGCAGCTGGTCTTCCCGAGCAGTCCCTGCTGTTTCCACACTCCTAGCCTCACTGTTCCTGTCTCCCTCCACAGCTCTTCGACCTCTTCTCTGGAGGAATGCTAGCTGGCAAGTCCAAAATGTTCTTGGGGCGACATACAGTAAATGGGATCAGCTTTTCTTGAGAGGCCAACATAGGCACAGGCACACATTTAGGTCGGAGGTCTGATGCAATGCAGTTCCAACACCGCCGTATGAAAGACAGTTCCTCCTTATCTTTCTACAACCACATCAAACACTGACAGGTGTTCCAGGCTAATCCACTGAAGTGTTAATCAGTCAGGTGTCCAATTAAACAAACGCAAATGATCTAAATCAGACTCCATGTACCCGTGAAAAAGCCAAAGACTGAGTTTTTCATATTCTTACTGCTGTATTAGAGGGAATCTGGTGTTCCAGTGCAATTTATACTAGAACAAAAAATGTTCATTAATGGTGTGTGATGTGTGTGTGTACCATGTTAATATTACAAGTACATTGTGGGGAGGTAGGAGGTAATAAAATCGTGACATTTTTACCTTGCGGGAACATTTGTTGTGTCCCCAAAAGAGAAAATTCAGTTTTATAAAAATCTGTGAATGCAGGCAAAAAACCAAAAGAGCTAAAACTCTTGTATTTTTTGGGGTTACTTATAGTTAAGGTTAGGGCTGAGTAAGGGTTAGTCAGGATTAGAGTTAGGCTCATAGAAATGAATAGAGAGTCTCGACAATTTTAGAAGTACTAAAGTTTGTTTGTTTGTGTGTGTGTGTGTGTGTGTGTGTGCGTGTGTGCGTG
The DNA here is from genome assembly GCA_009936485.2 of Gymnarchus niloticus. Taxonomy (NCBI): domain Eukaryota; kingdom Metazoa; phylum Chordata; class Actinopteri; order Osteoglossiformes; family Gymnarchidae; genus Gymnarchus; species Gymnarchus niloticus. The sequence continues at coordinate 513,528 of JAACJT020000040.1, read as the reverse complement.
TGTGTGTGTGTGTGAAGTTCTGTTTCAGATAATAAACAGGTGCTAGAGGGCGCTGTAACATGGCTATAGACTGGGAGGGGCAGTGTTCAGGAGAAATGTGACTAAATAAATCAGTAAACATAGACAAAAATTGTCAGGTTTTAAAATAAATATCATACGGCCGGTTATTTTTTTGTGGTGGGTCTTGATGCCTACCTAAAATTTAATCCTGTTTATAATTTGGCTCTGAATTTAGATCAGTGCAATGTGTCTATGGTTCTTATCTAGTCTAATGCTGCAGTTGGATCCAGCTCCCTCCTCTACACTGCAAAATTAAATCCCTCAGCTGCAGCACGTTGACGTTTGCTACTCGTGAACCTTATTTTTCAATACTTTGCTTCAATTGGACAGATCAAGGATTTACTTTACAATTCTTGTTTTAGAGGCAAAGGCATTCGTAAATAATTCCAGAACCATGCAATCCAGAGACACTGCGAACAAAACTTCAAAACATTCATAAACGGTGCAGCCACACATACATCTATATCAATAATGCCTTGCTCTTCATAACATGTGCACATGCCAGTCAAGCATAAATATAAATAAATGCTTTTACAGGCATTGGTTTTCAAATCCCCATTGCATTCAGAGATACCTGGAGTTCACAGCACCATGGCATTAGTATCTGATATGATTTAACCTATCAATAATTCAGGCTCCTGTCAGCTCTCATTTTTAAGGAATGAATCGCTAACCAAAAATGCACTGCTGAAGCAATTAGTGTTGCTCATCCACCATATGCAAATACACTGTTGCCCTGAACATACTATATATCAATATCCCCCCTCTAACAAAATACTTCTCTAATGACCTTAAAGGAGAAATTCCCAGACTTGGGTAATGAGAGCTTCCCAAAGGATCAGGCATTTGCAGAAGGCACTTATCTTACAAAATTTTCCACAGATCTACCCAAGTTCTCATCGTGACAGGAGCAGTGGAAATAGTAAGCGCTCCCCAGTCTTCCTGTGTAATTTGTTCAGTGTGCGAACACAAACTTCCACCACGCCACCACCACCAGCTAGGCACGAGACTTGGCGGTGCTGTCGGTGTCAGACTTGGAATTGGTAATCCAGCGGTAGCAATCTGTCACGCTCTTGTTGCGAGGTTGGACCGCGCAGCGGGTGCAGTACACTATACCCAGGGCCACCATCACCACCACGAAGATAGAGAGTGGAACCAGCAGGGCCACCATCAGCCAGCTTTTGTCCTGCCGCTGCTTGTTTCCACCCCCCGGCCGGCTTGGAGTTGGGGTGATGGGGCTGCGGGGCGTGAGGAAGAGCGGAGGCGTGTATCTTTCTTCATCCACTGCATTTGGGACAGGAACCCCAGCCACTGCTGGTTTGAACTCTGGCAATAATGTAAATCTACTGGAAGAGGTGGTGACCTGTCCCCCAGATTTTGGCTTGGTTCTATCGGTTTCGAGGTACACGTTACCCTCCAGCCCAACACTGTCCACTACAGCTGCAGAAGTGGAGCTCTGCCACAACCAGTGCCATGCATCCCATCCAGATTCTGAGGTAGAGGAAGGTGATGGGCTTGCTGTTTGCTGTTCTTCAATCCAGCCTGCAGTATCGAGGAAACTCGTGCTTTTTTGCTCAGACCACCAGGGTGTGGCTGTAGGCCCTAAAGAATGTATGCTGGAGTGGGTAAGACCATCTGTAGGTGCTTCTGCTGGTGAATCAGTTAACCCATTTAGGTCAGTTGGTAGCTGTTCAAGGCTTGGAGGCTCTGTCAGCCACTCAAGAGGGGTGCTGTCTGTCAACCAGTCTGGTAGCCGAGGCACCCACAAGTCAGGGACTTGGGGAATCCAGGGTACACCCGAAAAGCTAGTCATACTTGGATACGAGAGTGTAGCATCAGGTAACTCCGTTATGTCTGGAATAGGAACGCAGGAATAACCATCCAGCTGAAGTTCATAGCCCTCCTCACAATGGCATTCAAAGCCACCATCATAGTTGACGCACATCTGCTGACAGGTGCCAGGTATCTGGCATTCATCAGTGTCCTGACAACGGCCAGGATCCTCTGGCACCAGTGAGTATCCCAGTCGGCAGTGGCAGGTGAAGGAGCCAGGCGTGTTCTCACAGCTGTGTGCACAGTAGTCCTCCAGGCACTCGTCCACATCCACACAATCTCCGTCCACGTCAAAATGGTAGCCCTCCTTACAGCGGCATTCGAAGGTCCCCGGGGCATTGATGCACAGCTGGGGACAGGGGTTCTGGAGGCATTCATCTATATCCAGGCAGTCATGGCCTCCAGGAGCCAGAAGGTAGCCTTCTGGGCATGTGCAGAGGTAACCATCAGGGGTGGGCTGACACTCAAATTCACAGGGGGCTCCAAGGCAGCTGTCTAGTTGTTCACAACTCTGCCCGTCCTTAGCCAGGAGGAAACCATCTGAGCACTCGCAGTAGTAGTGAGTCTCCGTGTTCATGCAGTAATGCTCACAGCCGCCATTGTCCTGCTCACACCAGTTTCTGGGTGCTTCAGAGCACAGGGGGGCATCTCTGGACCAGCCGACTGTCTCGTCCTCTCTTAGCATGCACAACACGGACTGGTCACCTTTAACGCCGCCCAGACAGGGCACGGTCGCCACTGTGCCGAAGGGCAGGTAGGTGAGCAGAGAGGTGTACAGGTTGAAAGGAGTGGTATAGATGACTGGCCCCCCGCCCTCGTTGGGGATAGCCTGGCACATGCCCTTGTAAGTATAGCGGCAGAGGAAGCCATCCACAGGAAGAGAGCAGGAGCCGTCAAGCCACTTAAAGTTGTCCTGCTGATCACTTTTGTCAATGCTGTGGATCATGACCACACACCTCGGAGCAGCACACGTGCTGGCTGAGTCGTCCCGCAGCCAGTTGGTAAACTTGGTGTCCTGGTCCCCTGTGATCCAGGTGAAGCCCCTCAGAGGCCTGGTGGCCGAACACTGGCGCGGCTGCCGCTGCAGCCCAATCCACAGCCGTAGCCGGCCCCTGGGACCTCGTGGCTCCACACCAGAGAAGAGCTCTGTGATCAGTGCAGCATCTTCATGCCGCTTCACCGTGGCCAGGTTGCCGCCTTTCTCCTTGCAGCCTCTCCAAGCGTCCAGGAAGGTCTTCCTCTGGAAATAAACTACGAAGCAACCATCCTCGCTGCACAGGGCATCTGGCTCCCTCAGTTCCTGGCCCCACGCCCAGGATGACCAGGACACATACATCACGGAGAGCAGAACATAGCTGTGCACGGCAAGACACATTCTCTGCAGCGCTGAAGGGTCCCTCACCTGTCCAACACTCACAGCGCTCCTTCTTCACTTCCCTCCTCTCTTGTTTATCCAAACCTCCACTTTTCTCCAGCTTTGGCTTCTCCCTGTTTCGTTCCTTCCTACCTCCTCTTCTCCCTGCCAACAGACCTCCTGACTCTGCACGGGGCTTGTGTCTGTCTCTCTCAAAATCTAGAGGGGGAGAGAGCAAAGAGGGTGGGAGCAAAGAAAAGAGGGAGGGGAAATTAGAGAAAAGGATGTTTTTAGAAGATGGGGGTGGGCCATTTGTGTGGGGGGGCGCTGATTTGCCTGTCTCTTTTTTCTTCACTTGCCATATGGTTTTCATAAGCTGGCTTAAGGCAATGGTTTGGATTCCTGCCAATATCCCCCCTTAACCACTCCTTACTCTCTCCTACCCAGAACTAATCAAGCTATACGGCTTCAGGTTTTTATATAGACTTTGTTCCCTCATTTTTGTAATAAAATGAAAGACCCAGACAAAGAGCAGTCTTTGTTCCAAGAAAGCAGAATTCTTTTCTTTTCTTTGTCTTTTTTTGGGGCCTCTACTGATTTTTTTTTCATTTACATTTTCCCTCCATGTTCGTGTACATTCCTGTGCACTTTCTCCGTGCAGTTTTCCGAACAACATATACTGCTCAAAAAAATTAAAGGAACACTTTGAAAACACATCAGATCTCAATGGGAAGAAAATCATGCTGGATGT
>JAACJT020000040.1:479198-495676 GCA_009936485.2 Gymnarchus niloticus | reverse complement strand
TATGTAAGAGTGGTACAGGATATGTACGAGGGCAGTGTGACAGTGGTGAGGTCTGCGGGAGGAGTGACAGATGCATTCAAGGTAGAGGTGGGATTACATCAAAGCCCTTTTTTATATACAATGGTGATGGACAGGCTGACAGATGAGATCAGGAGCCCCCGCGGACTATGATGTTTGCGGATGACATTGTGATCTGTAGCGAGAGTAAGGAGTAGGTGGAGGAGACCCTGGAGAGATGAAGGTATGCTCTAGAGAGGAGAGGAATGAAGGTCAGCACGACTAAAACAGAATACATGTGCGTGAATGAGAGGGAGGACAGTGGAATGGTGAGGATGCAGGGAGTAGAGCTGGTAAAGGTGGATGAGTTTAAATACTTGGGGTCAACAGTTCAGAGTAACAGGGACTGCGGAAAGGAGGTGAAGAAGACAGTGCAGGCAGGGTGGAGTGGGTGAAGAAGAGTGTCAGGAGTGATTTGTGACAGACAGGTACCAGTAAGAGTGAAAGGGAAGGTCTACAAGACAGTAGTGAGGCCAGCTATGTTATATGGGCTGGAGACGGTGGCACTGATGAAAAGACAGGAGGCAGAGTTGGAGGTGGCAAAGTTAAAGATGTTAAGATTTGCACTGGGTGTGACGAGGATGGACAGGATTAGAAATGAGTATATTAGACAGTCAACTGAGGTTGGACGGTTTGGAGACAAAGTCAGGGAGGCGAGATTGCATTGGTTTGGACATGTGCAGATGAGAGATGCTGAGTATGTTGGGAGAAGGATGCTGAGGATAGAATTGCCAGGCAAGAAGAAAAGAGGAAGGCCAAAGAGGAGGTTTACGAGAGAGGACATGCGGTTGGTGGGTGTGACAGAGCGGGATGCGGAGGACAGGAAGAGATGGCGAAGGTTGATCCGCTGTGGCAACCCCTGATAGGAGCAGCTGCAAGTGAATGATGATGATGCATTTATTGTACTTCAGGTAAAACAAATATTCGTGAAGCAAATGGAAACATATACACATTTACCGTACATATTTAATGTATACATTATCTTTCACAGTTACTGAAGAATGACATCAAAAACATAATTTAGCCCATCAATCATCTGACAGGTGTAAGATCCCAAAATGGAAAATTCACACCTCCTGATAAAACCAGTGAGCCCAAAAGGTCACAGAATGAGTAAGCCATTTGAGCTTTGGACAGAAAGAGAACCAGAAAGCAGTTTTAACAAATCCTGTAGTGAAACCTGAATTCTCTTTGGAGAAATTTAGAGAGATTCGGGGAATCAGCATCTCCTAAAGCTGGGCTTGCAGTTTTCTCCAGTCAGATTTCAGGTTTAACTATAATATTTGTTAAACCTGCTTTCTGGAACAGGCCCCATTTAGCCTGGGATTCTCTGAAACAGTTATTTAGCTAGTCCCTAACCAGAATTCCCAACAGATGAAGCAAGCTTTTGCAAACACAGTTTTGGGTTGCTTTCGCTAGCAGACTGTGGCTGCAGGACAGGACAGCATCTAGAACAACAGCAGAAAGTAGAGTGTTTGTGCTAAGACTTGTGTTATGAGGGGTTTCCAGCACATCCACTGAAATCGAAGAAGCAACACAACAAGACTTTCTCACTGGGTTGTTAATTACATTGTCCACTGCTGTGCTCAATCGCAGGTGTTCACATTTCTTTGCCGTTTTGTGTCTTGTTTTCTTATTAGCTGGCTTGTTTTAGCTAGTTACAGTAGTAAGGTTCTGTGAAGGAAAGCTTATTTCAATAAACCTGCAAGCGGTCACAAATACCTTACATTTGTATCTTTGTATTTTCTGACTGATGAACCTTGGTTATAGATAAGGTTTTAGTATTTTTTTTTATTTTATATTCTCAAGCTGTCAAAATCAATTTACTTTTAATGTCGCAGCTTACATGATGGCTTCAGAAAGTAAAAGGAGGTAGAGAAATTCATATCCACTTGTTGTCAGTAGTATTGAATAGTACAGAAGGGCTTCAGAGAAGGGGAGACAGACTCAACACACCGAGGCCTGGGGAGTATGGGCAGGACTGCAGGATGGTTTCCACCCTGTGCCAGGCACACAAGGTCCTGAGTGTTGCAATCAGAGCAGATGCCAAGAACCAATGAGGGCGAAACACAGGAGTTGGTTAGGTGGGAAAATGTCAAGCAGGCAGACCAGTGCTGGATGAAACGCAAGAAGTCAGCCCATGTTGGAGGGACAACTCGCTAGCAGGGAGCTGCGGCAGTGGTCAAAGCTGAAAAGGGCCCCAGGCTGAAACATTCATGTAAACCAACTTGTGTAAACCAACAGCCCGCTCAGGTACAGTAACTCAGTCAGTTCTCCTGATTTTCCAGTTGATTTTCATTAAATAGAAGCATAGCTATTCTGGATGTATAAGAATTTCTATAAAACAGAGATATGTATGTATACGTATATTGAACCTGGGAGTATGTGGGTATGCAGTTGACTGAGCAAGGAAAGCACAGAAGCACTAAGAGTGACAGAAAAACATGTTCTGCAGAATAAGTGGTATTGGAGGCATGGAATAGCTTGGGCAAGCATATTTAATGGACTGAAGGAGTCCAGTCACCAATCGGCAGATCTGCTGCTGCTATTTTTAGAGCTTGGGTCACAGAGGATCTAAACCCCAACTAAGCATTTCATCAGGATCTGACTGACGGCTCTGAGGTGATGGTTGTAGTACTGAGGCAAGAGGCACCCCAGTACAAATGGGATGGCTGATTCTGTCTTCTAGTCTTTGACATTTTACATAATGCCCGAGGTTGTTGTATATATTATAGTACATATTTCAAAATGCCATGTTAGAGGCATTTTGACCAAAACGTTTGACGTGATGACAGTTCCTACAGAACACGTAGTACAATAAGCTTTAGTTGGTTTATTCATAAGTAAAAAACACAGCTCTTCTTGTCCAGCCGTTTTCCATGTGTAAATAATGTGTACCGTGTCAGTATCGATGGTGTAATATCATCCTGCCACATTTTATTGTGATGTCAGTGACTGGTTTTCCAGTGCTCATTGGAGCACAATCCCACCCCACTGCCCACCCATCATAAATACTGTCCCCCCCCCCTTGCGTCTTCAGTCTAGCTATAAAAAGAGCCTGAAAATAGCCAGGCTTTTCCTCTTTTGCTCCTTTCCATGCTTTCCTGCTATGGCTGTAGTTGTCTAGCACTTCTCTCCCTGCTGACCCTAAAAACACCCTAATCAGGCCATTAGTCAAACCAAGGTCACCTGAGTCCTGTTAACTGGGTTAACTGCAGATTGGTTGCCATGGAAACATCTGATGTTACCAAAATTGAGACATGTGCTATTGTTATGCGTCCAGCTGGTTCATGCTACAATAAACTATATTCTCTCAACTAGTATACATACATAGTGATCTACTTCTGTGTCCGTAGCTTTTTATTGTGCTAATTTAAGATGTTTATGTGACCTGGATATGGATAGTGTGGCTCTAGTCTAGTCCTGAAGTCACTGTAGCAATTTAAGACGTATTTGTAAGTTAGGAGGAGGTGAATTGGTGCATCACTTTTAATGGCTGTCCCCGCACTGGCCAGGGGCCCAGAAATGTCCAGCATGACAGAATTGCAGGAATTGCACCTGGGACAGGGGGCCCTGGTGCAGAAGGGTGAACTCTTGATGTAGAGGCCCCTAGCGAGAGTCCCCTAGCAGTCATCAAGAGTCTCTGAAATGGAGTCATCAAAGGCCTGCTATGACAAAGGCAGACAATGACACATTTGTTAGGGGAATCGTTTTGGTAGCTGATTAAAGCTGCTTCTTGAAGGTCAAGCTGGTATTGGTGCCTCTGTCACAAAGGCCAGCGTAGACTCTTAAGCCTGCAGGTTTTACCTGAGAAGGTGCTTGGATGAAGTCGACTGCCTGTACCCGTGTCAGCACAATCAGGTTGGCACTGACTCTGTGGTACCATATGTTCAGCAGCAACTGTGTCTTGGGTGTTTCTGGCTGTGGTAGCAGCCCATGGATCAGCAAATCCCCTCAGAGCTGTGATTCAGGGGACCCCGCAAGCATCTAAGCATCAGGCTCCAGCAATATCCTCCAACACACATAGGCAATGTCCTTGCTGTCACCATTAACTGGTGTGGTGGTGGATCTCTCTAAAGTGTTTGGTATCTACGGGAGCAGGCTGTGTGCCTGGAAGTCAACCACAAAATCAGGCGGACTCAGTGGGCTACTTCATAGCACGGAATCGGGTGGGCTTAGCGATAGCTGCAGTCACGCACAAGTCAGCGCACCTCCGCAGACGGAACTAGAAGCGTGGCTCTAACATAATTCCCGTCATTCCCAAAACACGACCCACGAGCACTTTTCAAGAAGAACGGTCGAGAGGCTGTGGAAGCCGCAGTATCGCGCACTGGAGCGAGGACGAAAGTGGACCGATGTTGGTCATGAACGTTGTGTTTGTGTTATACATCTCACTTTAACTCAGAACATGAATATTGAGAATCAGGCACCAGCATACGCTTCTGGTATTTCAAACAATGTTCTAGTATAAATATCAAGGAAAAACCTTTCAGTCTGATCGTTCTGTTAGCGTTCTCATTCACAGATAATAACACTAGAGGACTCAGTGGTTTAGTGTGCGGTTCCTACAGCACCCTAAAGTGAAGCACTCTTTTATGTGGAGCAAAATTTAAAAAGTTTTATCATAGTATTCATTGCATTGATTAAAATGACTCCAAATATAAATGTACATTGTACTTCAACACCAAACAAACAACAATTAGTCAATTAATTTGCTGTACCTTTAAATACCATTATTGTTTTTACCGCACCAACCTGAATATTTTATCAGTACAGTACCAGCTCTTCTAGGCTTTATAGTTAAATACTACAAGATGCCTGTCATGCAGATATAATTACATTAGATCCGTTGTATTACTAGCGATTTGCAAATTCAATTGCCATTTAACACAGTTCACCGTGTATTATCACTGCGACAGATCATCGGCCATAATGCACATGAGGCTCTCCTTTCCTCAGACGACAGAGGACGGGGGGAGGGGGGTCTCTTACTGGTTGCCCATTTGCCTTTGTCCGCTCCTTACATTATCGGTATACTGCGACAACAACGAGAAATTTAAACCTTAATGAGATTTATCAATGGCTCACATAGAGTACAAGAAATGAAAAGGGGACGGCATAGTTATATAAAGTAGTTATATAACATTTTCGTAATATAAGGAATCAGAAGACTGGGTCTGATTTCTAGTTATGTTCTGACCCAGCTGTCACCATGGTACCAGACGTGATGAGGTGTCCTGAAAAATGCGTGCGTGCATACTCCACTTCCCAAGCTCTCACAGTCAGCCTTCCCCTCCACACTGCAAGCAGCTTTTTCAGTCCAGAACCAGTTTAGAGAGTGAGGATAATTATTTTAACTGATAACGCCGCGCTTAACTCATATTTTTCATGAGATGGTTGCTATAGGGATGTTTATTACTATGGGGTTGCTGTGGGAATGTTTATGTCCCGAATGTTTATTGATGTTTTTTTTAAAAAAAAAAAATGTATTTTGTGTGGTCTTTGGCGTACTTATTGGTTTTGTGGCTACAGACATGAAATGCATGATAGTCACACGGTGTTTTTGTATGGCTGCAGCTAAAGTTGTGACTCTTGATAAAAAATAAGTATTTGCTTGGCTTTTCAGGCATTTATTGGTGAATATGTTTTCAGCAGTATTTGTTGTCTGTTGTCAACCCCCCATTCCTACACCTGGGGCTTTAATTCTTACTTAGGATCACAGTTGAACACTAAACAGGCTTGTTAAGGTGACGTAGAATGTGTTGATAGTGACGTTTTCTACACTATATGGACAAAAGTATTGGGACACCTGTTAACCCGTTCACATACTTTTGGACTTGGGTAATTAAGCTATATTCATTGCTGAGACAGGTGAATAATTAAACACAGCCATGCAATCACCAGCAACAAACTCTGGTAGCAGAATAGGTCGTACTGAAGAGATTAGTAACTTTCAACGTGGCACCATCATAGCATTTAACATAATGTGAAATTATCATTTTGAGCAGGCTTCTGTCTCAGAGTTATTCATTTTTGTCAGGAGTCACAACTTCAAGGCAACGAGCTGTGGTTGTACATTGGAAGAGTCATCTAGCCGGTGTGCAGAGTTACTAGGAACTTAAAATTAGCAATTCTTCTCTCCACTGGCTTATTGTCAGGTACTGAACTGGCTATACAGTCCATCTTCTTCATAAAAAGCACTCCAAGTCAAGCAGGTAACTTGCCCACTCAGTTGAGAGGTTACAATTTAAACCGTTCACATAAATCACAGAATGCAGGTCTCATTCTTATCCCGCATATAAATAAAATAACTGTTACACGGCCCTAGACTATGGAGTATTCTTCCACTCATGTACATAATGCCAAATCGATATCAGCCTTTTAATCGCAACTGAAGACCTACTGTTTAATCTATTTTACCCGCACATTAAAACATAACACACTGCAATTATATCTGCTGTACATGTCTTATAGTCCCCTATGTATGTTTGCCAGCAAGGCATAAACACCCGTTTCGACCACCCATGTTTTTGCATGTCTGCATGGTGCCCGGTTTGGACACTGCCTAAGTTGGAGGCAGTATTGTCCCATGGATACAAGTGCGGCATCGTTCACGGCTTAGATCACTAAAATGTTACATAAAAATCATGAACGTACTTAGTAATTATGTACAGTATAATTTTTTAATGCGGATCCAGCGAATGTGTCACAGCACGTGTTTGTGCTTTATTTTTGTCTCGCCGAATGTTCTCGTTGGTTGATACACACGTGAGAAGTTTGATTTTGAAAGCGACGTCACGCTGCCTGTTTAGCTGATTCAGTCCCTTTAGAATTGGGAGAGAGAGAGCGCACTTACAAATCTTCCTGACAATTCATTCTTCAGCCTGTCAACGTTTTCGTCTGCGAGTGTATATTTCGGGCTTCGCACATTTTTCACGGGATGGAAAGAGTGCAGGACATGCTCTCGGTCTATTTTTCACCACGTCTGCCCCTGCGCCGCCAAATCGCGAGACGAAATAAAAAAGATAATTACAAAGTGCGGGATTTATCAAAGCATTGCGGAGGGGAGCGATCTGCCCTCTCCGTGAGTGTAGCGGGTGCCTCTCTTTGTGTTCCCTCAGCCTTCACGTAGTTGGCTCTGCACCCAGTGCCCTCCACCCCACTGAAATTTGTGCCAGTGGGTTGATTAGAAGAGCCTTGCAGAGCACAGGCGATCCATCACCCCGCCATAAGGCGCGCAAAGCACACGCATGCACACAGTCTGACTCCCCGCCCTCAATCTCTTTGTCCCCTTCAATCTTTTTTTTTTTTTCACATCCTTATCGGTCCTCCTCTGTTCCATTTATACCATATCTTCTTGAAGCCCCTCCTTCTTCTTTCCTTTGTTCCTCTTTCCCCTCCCCTTTCCTTTTTTCGCCTTCTCTGTATTTGGTCTTCTTCATTTGGGCCCCTCCCATCCCCCAATAATTACTCCGGTTTATTCTCTGCCAAATATTTATTTTATTGTCCTGAAACAAACTAAAGATTAAAAAATAACCGCATAAATCATGTTTCTAAACGCAGCTATTCTAAACAAATTAGTGAATAATACACAACGACATTACAAATCAGGAGCAGCTGTACAAAGAATATACTTTGGATACATTGTGTCTAGGATTTATGTATGGAAGTTTGGATTACATAAAGAAAGAAAAAAACCTTTAAAAATCATGTTAAATAACAATACAGTGCCATGAAAAAGTATTTGCCCCCTTCCTGAATTCTTCTATATTTGTTTAACAACACGTAATTGTTTCTGATGGTTCTGAAAAGACAACCCGAGTAAACGCAATACACAGTTGTCAAGTGATCTTGTGATTTATTGAAGAACTCCCCCAAACCTATTGTAGGTCCTTCTGAGGAAGTTGTATGGTTGACGCTTCTCTCTCTCCCATCCGTTCACAATTAATCCAAGAGAACACTCGATGTTTCATTAATGGTCTTTATAGTCATCTTATACGAGAGACAAAGTTCTAATTTCTTTGTAGTCCTAATATAAGAGAGGCGAAGTTCTAATTTCTTTGTAGTCCGAATATAAGAGAGGCGGGGGTCAAAAGACCGTGTGGCTCCCTTTTTTGTAGGTCATTTGTATCGCCCGTATAGATCAGGGTGCAATTGTCTTTGGCGGGCTAAATGACTTCAAAACATTAAAATTATAACGTTAGGATTCCATCGTCAAGGTGACCCGGAATGCAACAATATTAATTTACAGACTATCCATTACGTCACCAAGGTGATAAAGAATTAAGAATACACTCAACAATGGTCAATTAAGCATATTTAGGCTCCTACACTTATATCACCCGTGTGAAAAAGTAGGCATTACCCCCTCAGCTAAATACTTGGTTGAGCCAGCTTTAGCAGCAACAACTTGGGTAAGCCACCTTTAGAGAAACAACTTCTTCACAGTACTGTACCTGCTGCACACAACCATAGCATGGAAAAGTGGTCATTTGAGTGTCATTGCTCAAGGATGGAGGTCACTCACTGTTTAGCAGTGTTGCCTTGCATCCCCAGTGTGGGGGGTTTTGAACCCACGCTCTGTGTGTGCAGAGTTTGCGTGCATGTTCTCCCCATGCTTTATGGGTTTCTTTCCACAGTCCAAAGACATGCAATGTAGGCTAGTGTGTGTGCGCCCTATAAATGAATGTATCAGTTCCAGATTGGACTATTGTAACACTCTGTTCTCTGGATGTTACTCTGGGTTGTTACAGAGACTACAGCTGATGCAAAACGCTGCAGCCAGAGTTCTAACTGGAACTTGGAAGTTTGATCATATTAGTCCTGTACTGTCATCTTTACACTGGTTTCCCTTTAAGTCTCAAGCTAACTTTTAAGTACTAACTTATAAGGTCTTGCATGTTGTGAGCCACCGAACCTGTTCTTCAATACTGATCACCTGATTGCATCCTCCAATACCCTGTTGTCCTCCTGACTGTTACAACATTGCTCTTATTTGTATTAATTATTTTGTCCTGCCCGGTGCTGGCCAGAGGAAGAGGGGCTTCCCACTTGAGTCTGGTTCCTCCCAAGGTTTCTTCCTCCTGAGGAAGTTTTTCCTTGCCTCGGCCTTGGGCCTGGGACTATGTAAAGCACTTTGTGACAGTGCTTCTTGTTAAAGCTGCTATATAAATAAAATTGAATTGGCTTGAATAAATATTATGAAAGTTATTGATTATGCAGTGTGTTCAGTTTCTTCATCCAAATACAAAAAAGTATTAGGTGATTATTAGCTTATGGATCTTCCTACAGGGTTGGCACAGTGGCTCAGTGGTTGGCATTCACATCTTCAAGGTTGCAGGTTTGATTCTCATCACTACTCCTCTTTCCTCCCCCATGCATAAAACATGCATTTAATTTGATTGGCATCTTTAAATTTCCATTGTGCATGAGAGTGTGTGCCTTATGATGGACTTGGGGTCTCCCGCCCTGTGCTCCCTAGGTTGAGTTCCAGGGGTCTCCCACCCTGTGCTCCCTAGGTCGAGTTCCAGGCGTGATGGTCATTTGTATCATGTTCAAAGTTTATTTTAAGTAAAGCACTTCTCACCATAGTACCATCATTGGAAAAGAATTTTAATAGATGCTTGTGCTTCTCTTAGATGGATAGATAGAAGTCAATGTAAAGATGACAATACAGGACTAATATGATCAAACTTCCAAGTTCCAGTTAGAACTCTGGCTGCAGCATTTTGTCTGGGCCTCTCTTTCAAAGGCATGTGTTCTGATAGGTGCTGGACCTGGGCCTCTCTTTATCCTGCGTGTGATCTGATTGGTGCTGATCCTGGGCCTCTCTTTCAGCCGCCTGTCTGTGCTGTGGCCGGTGGGAATGGTACTAGAGGGAAGCTCAGAGGCCCTGTGCCCCCCTCCCTCACTGGAGCTCCGTCCATCCTGCACCAAGAGTCAGCCGTCCCCCACTCTGGGCTCAAGCTCCCAGCCCCACAATGATGAGGATATCTACCAGGGGGACAAGGAGCAGGTGAAGTACGGGGAGCTCATCGTGTTGGGGTAGGTACCTCCAGTTGGATCAGACAGTGCCATAGGGTGGAACGTCAGGGGCTCAGCTTGAGTGTTGGAGCTCTTACAGAACAGCACATTGTCCATTTAAATAAATTACTTACTCCAAGTAACAAAGGTGCGTCGATGCGACCATGTAGGCAAAATCAGCAGAGGGCGTTTTGTTTCATTAGGTATTGTCAGCTGCTTTAAGCTTCACTCTAATCCATGCAAATGGATTTAAAAAACACAGAAACATTAAATTGTCGAATTTGTTAAATTGCCAGTTGTGAGCAATTAACCAACCTAGACAGGATTCCAGTGTTGGCCAAAGTGGGCGTCAGTAGAGGGGAGTCTTGTTGGACGAAAACAGCGACAGAGGGTGTCTGTGCCTCATAGGTACAATGGGTCCTTGGCTAATGGTGACAAAGGCCGCAGAAGAAGTCGTCTGGCACTGTACAAAAGACCCAAAGCCAACGGGGTGAAACCAGACATTATACATAACATCTCCACGCCTTTAGTGTCAAAGGTAAGGGGCCTGCTTCAGCCTGACAGCATTAAATAAGACTGCAGAGATTAACTGAAATGCACTGCCTAGATCATTTATTAAAGGTCATTTCCTCCTCACCTGTGCATATTCGTGGAACCCGATGTTTTTCGGTGCACACAGGCTCTGAGCAACAAAAGCCAGCACAGCATCTCCTACACCCTGTCCAGGAGCCATTCGGTCATTGTGGAGTACACACATGACAGCAATACGGACATGTTTCAGGTGAGCCTCTCTCGGGATTTTCAGCCTCACCAGCACTTTGGCCAGCTTTTAAAGTACTCATAAATATCGTGATGTTCTGGACATAATATTTAACTCCTTCAGGAGCAAGGTTTGTTATTAATCTGCATGTCAACTTTATTTAGGACAAACAGCAGATGTTGGGTACTGCTCACCATCCTTGTCCTCTGGCCCTAGATTGGACGCTCCACAGAAAGCATGATCGACTTCGTGGTGACAGACACATCACCTGGCATCCAGGGTGGTGCGGGGGAGGGGGGCCAGTCTGCGCAGAGCACTATCTCCCGCTACGCCTGCCGCATTATGTGCGAGCGTAGCCCACCATACACCACCCGCATCTATGCAGCCGGCTTTGATTCCTCCAAAAACATCTTTTTGGGGGTGAGTTGTGAGCGGAGCCACTCGAACAGAACCTGTCTGCCGTTGGCACCTGGGCCCCTGTTAGCGTGCTAGCCTTCTGGTCTCTGCGGGCACACCTTGGCACTGGCTTTAAGCATTGAATTAATCAGTAAGAATTAATAAAGGCTATTTTGGATGCTATGGTGCTCTTTGGGACTAAGGTTCAAGTGAATAGAGAATCTGAGGAATCACTGCGATCAACCACAACTTCAGGTAACAGCCAGGCTAGAGTGGTGCTGTACAGAAAGAACCAGGGTAGATGAAAGTGCTTATATTCAGAAGCAGTGGGCTAGTTTATTTGCTGTGTTGGATGGACAGTTAGTGTTCCAAAACTGAAGGACTCAGAGAGCCAAGGTTTAGTTGACCATCCAGCCTCTTGGTCCAGCGGGGAAGACGTAGCCTCATACAGTTTCAGTTACAGCAGGGCTCCTGAAGGTGGACTCTTGATTCAGTTACCTGGCTTGCTCTACTAAAATATCTACAAAACATACACTGGTGAATGCACACATAATTTTGGATGTAAGGGTTCATAATTAATAATTATATTATTATATTACTAATTATGACCCCTTAATAATTAATAAAGCAATGGGTAGCTTGTTGGTTAGGGACATGTACTGTCATCTTTACAATAACATGCTCAGATCAGAGAAACACTTTAACCTGACCTGTGTCAGGAAAGCACCCAGCTGCAGACTGTCAGTGTACAACTGTCAGTGTTTATAGACAGAAGACATACAGAGATCTGTGACAAATTCTTTTTTGGCATCCTGGGTATTTTTATGGTTAAGTCCAAAGATAATAATAATAATAAAGGTAAAAATAATAATAATACTTTATCTGTAGCAGTAGCCTTAAATGAAGACCACACATGCGTTCAGCAATCACTGTGTCTTGGTGCCCTGTGATCAAAAAAACCTGTCACAATAAACTACACGCCAGAACCTTCTGATGGGTTTATGTTGGTGAGCACGGAGGCAGCCCAGTTCAAACCAAATGTATGCAAGCAGTCTCTTCGGCTGCTGGTGAAGTCACCACAAAACAGACACAGACCCATGACGCAATGCTTCGTGCTTAAAAAAGCAGCCTGGTGACACAAAACTCAATGATGTCATCTTACTAAAAAAGCCTGGAGGAGCAACCAGAGCTGGAAATCTTGCATCCAGGAGGCAGTGGGTGGTAGTGATGGGACAAATAAGGCTTCAAAACCCATGATGGGCAGAAATATCCTAAACTAACCAATCAATGCTGGCACTAAATGAGGCTTCAAAACCACCAGCATTGATTTGTAGTTTATAGGATGCTCCCACTCACCACACGGTTTGTAGCCTCATTTGTTCCATCACTATTGGATGGATCTTAGATCCATCAGCATACTATAGCTGAACACTGAAAAGGAGGAATCCAAAGGAAGATATAAATAAAAATGTAAGAGAGTCCATATCCTGGACTCACAGTGTGTGACAATGGAAATCTGCCCACACAGAAGGTCTGTAACAAAGGCTGCAGTCACTGTGAATCTCTAAAATGAAGAATTAGTTTTTTCTAGAAGGATCACATACCAACCTTTTGATCAGGCATATGGAGAGTATAGTTTGTCAGAGTATGTCTGTTGCAGATCTTTTCCCGTGGCATAAATGTGAGTGAGGAGGTGTGCTTTTTGTACTGTGTAAAGCAAGCATTTATACTTAAAGCTGTGGGATGATTTGTGTAGATGTGGCAAAGGCAGAGTCTCTCGAAATGTAGAGAAAGGCGAGACACTATTGTCTTCCAAATCTCCTAATCCTGATGCACTTGTCGCCCATCCCTGTGGGCGGACCTTTAGGAGAGGGCTGCTAAATGGAGGACGTCTGACGGCTTGATGGACGGCCTGACCACCAACGGGGTGCTGGTGATGCATCCAGCTGGGGAGTTCGTGAGTGAGCCAGCGCCAGGGGTGTGGAGGGAAATCTCTGTGTGTGGGAACGTATACGCCCTGAGAGAGACACGATCTGCCCAGCAGAGAGGAAAGCTGGTGAGAATCTGGGAGGGGGGCATTTTGTTTAACCTTGACCACCGAAATTCAAAACACAAATGACTCCATACAGTTATATTCAGCTAGTTTAGCAAACACCTCGTACTCAGATGCACAAGGAGATGTTTATGGTCGAAGCTCACTGTTGCCAAACAGCACTAGAGTGACCCTGTCTAGGGCCCTAGAGCTGCCACCCTTTGGTCACATATATGTGTCCCTAACTGGGTCACTACTAGTTGCCTGTGCACGAATCATGACTGGACAGCCATATCACCGTCGGTATTTCCGAATTCCTGTGAACTGGGCAACTCAGTCATCAGAAGAGGCAGGATGCCAGAGCTCCCCCCATATCAATGAACATATCCACAGCCAAGGCACATTTGATCAGTCAGCTCGCTGATCCAGAGTTCATTCGGTCGAAGGCTGAGAACTGATCAGGCAGAACCTGATGGCAGGCAGTGGATTCGCAGTGCTGCCTGAAATGGGATCAGTGAGGAAACATTATTGATCAAAAATGTGACTTTGATTTAACATTGCAGTTTGAGGCCCTGGGTGTTTTCAGACAAGGAGGTAGAGACCTCAGGTGGTGACTAGAGTAATTGCAGGTGTTTTTAACAAAGCTCATTTGACAGAAGAAAGCACTGACTTGTGTGGTAACCACCAAGTTCCATTCATCTTCCAGCCATAGATTACAGTCATGGGGGTAGAGACATGCACAGCCCATAAGGCAGGGCTACACTTTGGACAGGATGCCCATCCACTGAAGGCATTCACATTCACACACTTTGGCCAACAACTCTGTGTGCTTGGGTCGCAAGAGGAAACAAGAGCATCCAGTAGAGCATGCAAATTCAGTGTACACAGAATGAAATCTGGGATTCAAACTCACAACCCTGGCAATGCTGGGCAATAGTGCTACTCACTGAGTTATCAGCAAGTTTTATGATAAAAAAAATCACTATGATAAAAATTTTAGTCCTGATAAAATTTAGTTTCCCAGAATTTTATGCCCTTATTTTGCGAAATGCTATGTGGTTTTCCCATTTCCATAAATGAGCAGCTTCTTAAGACCCTGCTCTGAGTGCATACCCCCACACCCATTCCAGCTGTACTTCCCCTCACCCTCCCTGTAGAACCCCCATCCTCACACCTCCCCCCACTTTCTCAGACTCACGCTGCGCTGGTCCCCTTCCCACACAGGTGGAGAATGAGTCCAACACGCTGCAGGATGGCTCCCTGATAGACCTGTGTGGGGCCACGCTGCTGTGGCGGACCCCGGGGGGCTTGCGGCGGACCCCCACCCTCAAGCAACTGGAGTCGCTGCGGCAGGAATTGAACGCGGCACGGCCTCAGTGCCCCGTGGGCTTCAACACACTAGCCTTTCCCAGCCTGGCACAGCGTGAGATCGTGGACAAGAAGCAGCCCTGGGTCTACGTCAACTGTGGCCACGTGCACGGCTACCACAACTGGGGCTTCCGCAAGGAGAAAGGGGCCGGGGGAGGAGGTGGTGGGTCACTGGCAGCCTCCAGTGACAGGGAGTGTCCCATGTGCCGCCGGGTGGGTCCCTATGTTCCCCTGTGGCTTGGCTGCGAGGGGGGCCTATACCTGGACGCAGGCCCCCCCACCCATGCCTTCTGCCCCTGTGGCCACGTGTGCTCGGAAAAGACAGTGCAGGGCTGGAGCCAGATCCCCCTCCCCCACGGCACCCACGCCTTCCACACCGCCTGCCCCTTCTGTGGCACCTGGCTGACCGGCGAGCAGGGCCACATCAAACTCATCTTCCAGGGGCCCCTCGACTGAGGCCCCAGACACCTGGGGCACCAGGGGCCAGGAGAACTGGAGAGGGGAGCAGGGTGCAGTGAGAGGATGAAGGATGGATACTAATGAAGCATGAGGAGGAACAGGAGAAAGAGAAGAAAGGAAGATGAGGTGGAGGTCATCGGATGGTGTTAATAAATAAAAGAGTAAAAGAGACCGACTTTTTGCGTTTTTCTGTGCACGTGAATGCGGTTCAAAACCAAGGTTATTAATATTAATACTGAATATCATTAAATATAGCATTGAAGTTATTAAAGCAATATTTTACCTGTAAAACATTTTTAGATGCCTTGAATTATTTTAATCAGTCATTATGATGTCTGTGTAACATATGCAGGACACTATCATCCATCCATCTTCAAAATGCTAATTTTGCTCATGGTCACAGGGGGGCCTGGAGCCTGGACATTGTGGACAGTCCATCACAAGGCCGGGGTACACCCTGGACGGATTGCCAGTCCATCACAGGGCACAAGGCCGGCATACACCCTGGATGGGATGCTAGTCCATCACAGGGTACAAGGCTGGGGTACACCCTGGACAGGACACTATGGGCAATATAGAGATACAAGTAAAAGTGTGTTTTTGAAGTGCAAGAGGAAACCAGAGCACCTGGGGGAACGCAAATGTATAACATGCAAATGCCATGCAAAGAGCAGACGCAGGCTTTAAACCCCAAACCCTGGAGGTGTGAGGTTATAGTGCTACTCACCGCACCAACAAGCCTTCTCTAAGAGATAAAGCAAGGACAGATACAAAATGATGCAGGAAACGTGGAAAAGTGCAAACACACACTAGTTTACAACAGTTACAGGGAAGCACCTGAACACACAAGCAAATATTCATCTTTAAGTAAAACAAACAATGCAGACTTGCAAAAGTGCATGGAAATGAAGTGTAGCAACGTGCAATGATCTCCAAAAAATTTGGGACTTTCACTGTCTTGGCTACTGGCCGTTGATAACATGATACCACACAGAATACAGTACCAACATAATATTACAGCTGACCTTTATGTATATAAACAGCCAGTTAGTCACCAAACTTCCACAGCAGTGACAAAAATGATAGCACTGAATCTCATTAACTTCTCTACGATGTTGTCAAATGATGCTTTGACCTTAGACTCAGACGTGCTGTAGTCGTGTAAAATATTTTCAGTTTTCAATTTCAATTTTATTTATATAGCGCTTTTAACACGAAACACGGTCACAAAGCGCTTTACATAGTCCCGGGCCCACCGTCCCCAGAGAATAAGCCAAAAGTGACAGTGGCAAGGAAAAACTCCCTCACCTTGGGAGGAGCCAGACTCAAAGGGGAAGCCTGTCCTCCTCAGGCCAGCACCGGGCAGGACAGATTAATGAATCC
>JAACJT020000040.1:449359-471672 GCA_009936485.2 Gymnarchus niloticus | reverse complement strand
GGAGTTTTCTTGGCAAGGATACTGGAGTGGGTTGCCATTTCCTTCTCCAGGGATCACCTTGGTCTGAGTTCTCCACTGCGACCTGTCTGTCTTGGGTGGCCCTACATGGCTTAGCTCATAGTTTCACTGAACTGCGCAAACCCCTTTGCCACGTCAAGGCAGTGATCCATTGAAGGGGTACTCCTTACTACATGGTTATAGTGGTCTGGCAGCATCTCAGCCTTGGGCCCAGAGTTGGACCACGACTTCACCAGCCGTCGCATGGACAGGGCCAGCCACAGGTTGACAAAACACTGGTGGGGGTGCTCCAGGGGAGCCACCAGACATGCACAGAGTTGGGAAATGAACAGGGAATCCAGCTTGAGAGGGTTTTCAGGGACACCCCCCCCCCCCTGTCCTGTCCAAGATACATCACTTACCTCTGCACAGGCCCAAACCTGCCCCTCCACATGAGATTAAACACATAATGTGTTAGGCCTCTCTGCATGAAGCAAGGCATGGGGTATACATGGGCCAAGTAAAGCAACGAGGGAAGTATATCTACTTTTAGGGTCTTTGCTATGATCTTAGCATCATCGCAAAGTATGGTCAGGGGCCTCCAGTTGCTCATAGCATATGCATTATATATTTTTTTTTTGTCCTGAATAAAATATCCACGCATCTTCTATAGCATTCATTTGGTACAGGGTCATGGTGAGTTTGGGGCATATCCCAGAAAGCACGGAGCATGGGTGGGAGTCAGACACTCAACCCTGGGGGTGTGACACCATGCTGCTAACCAATGAGCTTTTTCACCATCAAAGTAACATGTAATTGTGTCCTTGTCCTGAATAAGCACTGTCACATTTGGTTTTATAAAACACATCTTATTGAGGCCTAAAAGTATGCATTTCACACTCTCACCAGGAAATGGGCGTTTCACTAAAGATTGAAAAGAAGGAAAAGACTAAAAAAATAAAGGAACCTCCAAATGGCTTTATTCCTCATGCATAATAACAGAGACATGTTCAGTGCAAAAACAGTTTAGAAAGTGAAATTATTTGTTGAAAGGTATATTTGAAAATCTCCTTCTCAGAAAACCGTAAACATGTACCACTTTATAAGAGCACTCCAAATCAGAGACAGAAAAGTAAGCAAGCACATGTTTAAGGTATCCTTAAACAGTTAAACAGACTTGTTCAGTGGGTCCCTAGTCTATTTTAATACAATGCAAGAGGTCTTCAGGGGTCTGTGTAATCCATACAACTTTAAGGAAGTCATGGTAACAACTGAAACACACTATATGTAGTATTTTAGAATAGAGAAAAACATAACAGTACCATAGAGGTAAAAGCTCAATCATCGTCACTCTCACAACCATTTTCCTGTTCCTGCTCCTGTTCTTATGCTAATGGAGATCTTAGTGCTGAAAATGGGTCACAGTGAAATTATTCAGATAATCATCACAAATGATAACAAGGTGGGTACAAATAATGGGAAAACACCTGTTTAACAACCTGTCCATTGACAACAGAGAAGTGGCATGTGGGAGAGGCAGCTTGGCACCTAATGGCCTGTTGAGTTCTCTTTGTTCAACAAGCACAACACTTCGTTAAATTTGATAGCAAACTATTAATGCTATTGTTTAAAACAGTCATTCTAGTAGGATAGTCCTATATTTTACCGAAGATGAGGATTTGTCAAGAATGTGAGCTCATATCAAGGCAAACATACTTTTCTTTTCACAATGTCTACATGAGGGTTCTTGCAGAGGTCCCTAATGTAGTAAAATATAAATAAAAAATAAATAGAAGTTAAAACAAACTTCCCAAAAACATTCATTAAAACAAAATTGTATAGTTCACATACAAACTCTTTCAAAACACAAATTACTAAATGTTTTCATGTATCTTCTGTATTTATAACATTAAAATCTAGACAAGATTGCCTGTAATATTTATTTCTTCGTTTATTTATATGTCAATTTCCACTTTCAGCAATTTCCTATGTTTATACGACATTCCATTAGCAGGCCAGGCTGCCATGTAAGTGGTGTATTACAGCAGTTCCCTCTGATAAATATTCAACAGTCATGTCCAATACTTCACACAGAAACACAACAAAAGTTTATACAAAGCTGACAAGTTCAGGAATAGGTGGCTTTTTAAGGCATTTGGAAGTAAAGGTCAATTTATCTGAATAAAGGCAAGTACACTTTAACCCCCCCGTCCACTGGATGTCTCCACTTTCGGGTCAGTTTTGCAAACAATTTTTGGCAGACTTGTCATTGTAGTTAACATTGAATACGCGTGACTTTGTAAGTATTTCACTTACTGCTGCAGAGATCTGTATAATGATGCTGGTATTCCAGATTATGAGGTCTTTAGGCTTATCTTAACCTGAATCACTTATCACAGTCCAAAAGCTGACCTTGGCAGGTACTAAGGGCTGGGTTTTTCTTTCTTCTGCTTAAAAAAGATACAAGGCCTCACTAATGATACTCCGCTTGAAGAATGTCCAACGGCAAAAGAAAAAAAAACACAAATAGAAAAGCATCATAATAATTGGCAGTGGGCATTAAGCTACCCTTGAGGACCCTATGCTTTTGGTTTATGGAGCCAAAAGTTTGGATGTAATAGCTATGTCTTCAAGGATGCTTCTGCTCAAATAGATGGCCTGAATGTTCACCATGTGGAGGTTAAGTTCCTGCATTCACATCCTCTGGGGGAAGCTTGGTCAGCATCCCACCAGGAACGTGGGGACAGCTCCCCATTCCGCTTCCTGGTCCTCTCACTGCACCAAACACTTTTCTTTGCGGCTGTACTTCCTACGCCTCAGTTCCAATCCCCTCTCTAGTCTCTCATCTTCCTCCAGAGCCCTACAGATGAAACACAGGGACAACATGGACGTCAAGGTGCACATGGAGTGGCACAGCAGGACAACCAACCTGCAAGGCACAATGGGTTCCTGGGTGCACAGAAGGTCACTGCTAAACTTCTGTCTAGGGCTAGATAATGGTCCTGTGAGACCCCTGGGAACATGTCTTCGAAGGCCCCCCTGTGCCCCAGGGCTTTTGTATTCAGATTCTTTTGGCCATCTGGCAGCCCAAGTTCAATGCAAATACCCCAGCCCCTAATCCAGTCCATAATCCAGCCTTGCTTTGAAGGCCCATACATCACATCAGGATGCTGAACCACATCCTTCATGATATTATGAGCCCATTACATATTCTTTAATGAAAATGTTTAAGACCTGCGTATGACCTATAACTATCTTCTTAATTTATTAGGCTAGACTAAGCCTTTGACTGAGTAAACGCCAAAGCTGTGGAGTGTTAAGAATCAGTTGAATAAACATCAATTAGCTTCTTGCCGGCCCTATGATGAAAATCCTGAAAGGGCAGGCAGGTGGGTGGATGTGTGGTGCTCAGACACCTCACCCTCTCTCCTTGGCATCCATGTCCCGGACCAGCTCGTCTCTCTGATTAACCAAAGACACCAGCTCTTGCAGCAGGAGCTGCTCCCGGTGCTGCTGGGCCTGGGTTTTCTGCCACTCTAAGGGAGGAGACAGAAGAGCCATCATCCGCAACCTCCACCTGATTACAGTAAATGTATTTCATTCTTTTACTTGAAGCCTATAGCTACAAAGTTATACTTAATAGTTCACTACATGTACATACTTTATACATGTTGTATTTACAGCATTTTATTAGGCTCAAAATCCATCCACCCTACCATTTTCCCAACCCTTTAGTCCTACTCAGGGTCACAGTAGACCCAGAGGCTATCCCAGGCAGCCTAGGACACAGGGTGGGGGACACCCTGGATAGGGTGCCAAGCCATCACAGAGCATAGTGACACACACTGTGGACAATTTCCACATGCTAATTAGCCTATAGTACCTGTCTTTGGACTGCAGCAGAAAACCTGCAAAGCACAGAGAGAACATGCAAACTCTACACACACAGACACACACACACACAGCCAGGACTCAACCCTAGAAGTGTAAGGTGACAGTGCTAACCACTGAGCCACCATGCCCCCTAGGCTGAACATGTTTTTTTAATAATGTTTTCAAAACCACGTCTCATTATTGACTATTTATGATAGTTATAGTTACAGTTTTTCTGAATTGCTAAAACACTAAACACCTTTCTCTGAACCAAAAGCTCAGAGGTCTGAACCCATTTATCAAATTGATCGCTCTTTTTACAGAACTCTGAACACATTCTCACTCAATAAAACACATTTTGCACTGTGATGCACTTGTGATGCAAAACAGTAAACACAGGCAGCAGAAATTACACACAATTACAGCACAAATGTCATCATTTAGACAACAACTCACAACTGTTCACACTGGTTTCTAAGTACGTGATGAACCCTTTTAGTGAATAGGATACCATTCAGTTCAAATGTAAGTAGCATAGGTGAGCTGAATTGTGACTTCACCAATGGAGCACAGCAATAGAGGAAGAAGGAGGATGAATTTCTCATGAAATCAGTGAAACTATCATAGATCACGTTCTGGTTCATGGCGTGACTATGAGGGAAGCAGGACAACGTATGCAACCTAATTTGTGCAAATTTTCAATTTTGTTTGGCTGCAGGTTTCCAATACTTTACATATGGAAAATGCAAAAGTCCCAAATCAAGATATGTTTTTCTCTGAAATTCCAAGAACACTGTGTTTTATATTTTTTGATGTAGTGTGTAATGACTGCTCGGTAGTGTTTATGTTTTGGTTGCTTTGTGTGTGATCTGAAAGCGGTGTTTGGTTTTAAGCAAAGATACAACAGTCTTGAGTTGATTGTTTGATTTTGCAAGACGAGTCAAATGTTTTGTGAGTGTAGTTTGAAAACTGGGTTTTGTGTTTTCTGTTTTGCGAAAAAGATGCAAGATTTCAGGAAATGTGTTTTAGCAATTCAGAAAAACTGTAATATAAAGTGCATACAAAGAGCTTACGCAGACCCTCTACTAATCACAATCCTATTGATGAAATACTGTATTTCTGGTAGAATGTCAAGCAGATTATGTAAGCGGTATCACACACGTAGCTGTCATACATCCCTTATCACCTCTTACCTTCGATAGCCATCATGGCTCTCAGCTCCCGGGTCAGCAGGTCAAACCTTCTCTCCAAATCCTGCTCCTCTTGCCTGTCCAGATAGAATGAGAACCATTGCAGTTGCAACACTGACTGACAGTCCTGTGTAACTAATTCTGGATGCTACACTGTATCACATTTCTGATCGCCTGACTACACTGTTTGCTTGGCACGTCTTAGGGGACAGAGTGTCAGGGTCTCACAGCAGCTGGAGATGGTCTTGTCTCCTGATGAGGGCGTTTTTCTTGTTGACCAGTGTGAACCACTCCTGGATCAAGTTCTCCTCCTCCTCCTGGTCACTACCTGAAAAGATAGACCCCAGCTAATGCATCTCTCATAGCCTGCCACATTCATGTCCATCTTCTACAACTTCAGAACTCACTGCCTTGCACCCTTTCCCTGCCTCATCTCCCACCATTGCACCATTCCTCCCCATTTCAACCTCACCCCCCCACTTACCCGTCTCCATTAGCCTCCTGAGGTTCTTCTCCACCACAGCTGCTCTGCTGTCAATGTGCTTCTGTTCGTTCTCCAGAGCCTGGATCTCACTCAGGACATATTGGCTGGTGTCCTGCAGGCGCTGTGCACACAGGTGCACAGACAAACCAGTTGGGACGCAGGAGGATACAAATATATGAGTAGAAGGTTGGGCATGACGTTAGACAGAAAGAAGGGAGAACCCACAACGTTAAAGGTCAAGGTGAGTTATAGACAGGCCTGACACTGAAAGACAGAAACACTACTCCATATTCTTCTGAGAAAGAAATGGATAAAAAGAAAAGACAAGGCATAAAGTATGTTTAGCCAAACACTTTAATCTTGTAAAAGGAATAATTCGGATTACTGACCAGGTTGTCCTCTTCTATCAGGCTGCCCTTGTCATGCCCCTGGTCTGTCGAAGATTTCCTTATCTCTGCACATAACACAAAACAACAAGCATCTCAGCAGCTGTTGGGGCTCAAAATCAGAACCGTGATTCTGTTAACTTTGTATAAATTCCAGTTTCATAAATACAGCAGAAAGACATGAGATGACAATCATACAGTGGTCGAACTGAGAAACATATGTGCCCTGCCATGAACTGACTTCCTATCCGGGGTGTACCCCGGCCATGTGTCCTGAGATGGACTGACTTCCTATCCAGGGTGCACACCGGCCCTGTGCCCTGCCTGTCATATATATCTGTCCATCCTCCAGACCCTGCTTCTCACTCTCCTTTTACATATATTACATTTCAAATATTGGTAGTGAGTATCTCCTGAGGAAAATTACTGCTTAGCTAAAAAATGACTGATGGCTCATACAGCATATTCCCCTACCTGATTGGCTCTTCTCCACAACCGTCGTACCACCATTCTTCACCTCGCTGATCGTCTGGTCCTCTGAGGCCTGTTACCATAAAAACCGACAGCACTGAACAGGTCCTCTGGCATAGTGTGTCAACTGGAGAGCAATTTCGCCAAGGGGCCATGATGGAGAATATGCAAACCCCACAGTAAATCATGGGAATAGGAAGCAATGCCGTCCACCATTTTGTTCTTTAATGATACTTCTGGAAAACCCATATGCTGGTGTGCAAATAAGAAAAATAACAATGAAGATGAACGGTGCAAATGAAGCAGCTGTATTACCTTTCTGACTCCATGTACGGCGTCTTGCTGTTCGGCTGATTCTGCCTCATCGATTGACTCACTCTTCAGCTGTGAACGCCGCTTCTTCAGAAGGTCTGCATCCCTCACGTGGCTGAAGCTTGACCTGGAGGCTGCAGCGTGAGCCCTGGGCGGAGGAACCGGAGTCGGGGTCGCCCTCTCCCCCGGCTCACTTAGCGACCCTCCACAACTCTCATCTGGCTTTGAGGAACGTTTGGTGCGGGGAGGGGGCACCAGGTTCCCATTTGACTTCCTATCACCCTCCAGCTCTTTTTCTGCAGACTTCCCATTGGTTTCCAGTGAGATTCCGCCAGCCTGCAGCTTCTGGACGCAGTACCGGGCTGCGGTGTCGAGGTCTGTGGTTTCCTTGAGCTCCCCGATCGCGTAACTGGTCTGGCTGCTGTTTTTTTCAATCTGTAACACGCTGAGCTCCTGCCCTGTGAAATGGGCGCGGATTTGGCACAAGTATGTCATCACAATGAGACGATCTGGCACCGTCAGAAGAACCATGTCCAATGGTTCCAGCAGACGGGAGATGCCAAGGTCCGCAAAGCCATCGAAAGCCTGTAAGATGAGGACAAGAAATGTGTGCTAAATTCTTTTGCATTTTTAACTTTGCCGTTTGGATTTCCTGATGATAAAAGAACTAATTCAGAAAAGATATTTGACATAAAATCCATTTTTTAATAAGAATGTGAAGCAATTACTACTAATAATGATGAAAAATTTAAAAAATTCAAGACATTTTCACCTTCTTATTGTTGAATTTAATGTCATATGAGTCCAGCTGTTCATAGTCCCTGGGAAGCAATAGGAGGTATTTTTTACTGTTTATGTTGCCAAGGATGATATGTTGGCACTTATTAGAGCACTTTTAAAGGCACATAAACAAAACTCGACACTATAACTCTATACTACAGCCCACATGGAAATGCAGTTCATGCAGAAATTACACATACGATGTCTCACGGGTGAATCACGCTTTCCGTAACACTCAGATTAATTTTAACTTGTCAGCTATAAGGCAGTATACATGACAACAAAAATGAAAAGATAGAAGTTCATCTGTCCATCTGGCATTCAAACCAGCTTGAGCCACAATTTAGGTACCTACACCCTATCCGGATGGAAGTGGTGAAGAATGGCGCAGAACGCCAAGCCATTGCGCCACGAGGTGCTGAAGTTGGTGATCTTCACCCCCTGGTATCCCTTGGTGATCTCCTGGCACCACTCCAACAGTGACTGGCTGGAGCTAACCAGACCTGGGCTTGGCAGAGGACTTGACATCTGAGAAGATTGGCCAGTGGGGGAGATGACTCATTAACATGGTCAATCCTAAATCTGGACAGGAATGGGCATTTAACAGGTTCTAAACAGTGTCAGCATGGCACATGGCATTTTCCTGAAACATCAACTGTCACATTCCAGCTGCAATTCGGTGCATTAAATTTTGGTGTTTTACTCGTGAAAATAAATTTGTGTTATTTCCTACATTGAAATGATTTAATTAAAACTGAATTTGTTATCAGGCTTACATTTAAAACAGTCCTTGAAATAAAAGGAACCATCCAGTGCGATAGTGTCAAAATGTGCCACTGTGCCACTATATACCTCTGGAACTGGCTCAGTCACCACTGGGGGGGCATCAGGAACCACTTCCTGCTGGACGGCAGGGGGAGGGGTGGTTTTCTTTTTATTCCGTTGGGGGGGTACCACTGCTTTCAGTGTTGGGGAAGATGCCTTGTCCGTGCTGTCTGTGGGCTGTCTCCTGGACTCAGGGCAGGGACAGATGGTGTCCAGGGTTCCTGAGGCTGGGTCTGAGGTATCTGGAACACTCAAAGGCCCCTTTCTCGCCTGCTCCAGTGTGGAACTAAAGAAGACAAATACACAGATGTGAGAAAAGCTGATGGCCCCGGTGGATTGCGAAAGCTTGGAGTTACAACTCCCTCAGTACTATAAAAAAAAAAGCCTCATTACTGTTGGCAATGCTTTTCAGTTTGAACAGCCAGCACATCTACGAGGCCTGGAATGCAGTACACTGTGGCTAACTGCAAACTGCAGCATACCAAACACCAGATTACCATGACACACTTCAATGTGACTTAAACGAGATATATAAAGGCAAGCTAATTCCCAGACAATAAAATATAATTTTGCCATGAAGAAAACATGAAAATATCCAATAACCATTCTTACCACAGTGCAAATCTTAACTAAGGAAAAATTTCAAAAGATCACATATGTACTGAAAAATGAAGAAGTACATTTCCACATGAAAAAGTGTGTAATAGTGGGATTTTAACAGTCATATAAACTTCCTGATGTTCGGATTAATGCTTCAAATTTTCTGTTTCCTGGCCAAATACAAACTGACGTCAACTGACAAGTCACAATAATGTCTCCTCATATCTATATTTTTGAAAACCCTTCTGTTCTAGCTACATATTTACTTAGAATCGTACCGCATAAGCAAATATTTAGAGCCAGTAAATTATTTGGCAAAACACGCAAATAAAACTTAAAATGTCTTATGTATAACTACATTCCCTAAGACATTACAATTAATTTCATTAAGATGTTTACATTTTGTGGAAATCATATTATATTAGACCAAGTGAAACTGAATACAAGGCTAACTTCACACATGGGTCAGACTGACATGTCATCCTAAACTTACCCCTCATCAAATGCTGTGTCTATGGCATACAGAACAAGTTCCTCTCGTCCCGCCCCAAGGCCCACTTCCTCTTTCACAGCTGCGATTCTCATTTCTGTTTCTGACTCCTTGGCCATATCACTGCTCCCCTGCTCAGTTCCAACCAAAAATGACCTCTCATTCAGGGCCAAACGAGGGACTATGAGACAAGCCTGGCTATTGGTGGGCTCAAATGCATTGTTACCGGATGCAAAAAAAACATCTGAATCTGCCAATGAGCATTTTTCAGTTGCTCCTTTATCTACAGCAGATCCTGAGGACTGAAAACTGGTGTTTGCTTCTATGAGGATAGCTTCCTTCATAACATCTGAGGATGCCAACAGTGAATTTCCTTTTGGGGATTTTGGGAAGGCTGTAGGAATAAGCCGATCATTCTTTGTTTTTTCTCCCTTTTCATTGTCTCTCATGTCCTCCAAAGTTTCATTCAATTTCACATCATTGTCACCGCCTCCAAATTTGGCCTGTGTGTTTGTCAAATTGTCATCTGTGCCTGGGACAGGAACTGAGTTCCGTTCAGCGTAGCCCATGTCAACATCCTGTGGCATCACCTGAGGAAAGGACATACTCTGATGCGGGTCCAATCCTTTGGATGTAGTATCTGGCAACCCCTTGTCATTAGCAGAGTTATGAAACAGCTTGGTATCAGCTTCAGAGGGTGGGGGAGAGCTCTGAGGTGCTATGCTGTCATGACTGACGTGCAAAAGTTTTCTTACACGAGGGACAGGGACTGGCAGAGCTGAAGGCTCTTCATCTACTTCCATCTGTAGAATCCTTGCCAGAAGTAAATTTTCTTCTTCCGAGAACTTGTGGTCACTGTTTGGGGACGTCCGAGCCACACTAACGGCCGCCTCATTCACCCGTGTCTGAGTCTGAGGGGAGGGAAGAGGCCACGGGACAACAGAGCTTTTCACAGACATGTCTGTTTCTAACATGGTCTCCATTTCTGTGAATCGTTTCTCCACTTCTGGGTTCTCCTGGGCGTTCATTTGCATGCCCTTCACATGAGCTGAAGTCAGTATGAGGACAGGCGACTCCACATAATCTCCTCCTTCAACTGATGTTTGTGGGGCTGGAATGTTCTGAGGTGGGTTCAATTCACTGTTTACTGTGGGAATCTGACTAGAGCTGTGAAAACTTCCTGGCCCAACAGGAACTGGAAACAGAGGGCTCTTCCCCTTTTTGCGTCGTGGTGGAGCCATTTTCTTGGCAGGAACAGTATCAGGATCAGTACTATCTGAACCCACTTCTTGAAGGGGAGGAAAGACATTTTTCTTTTTGCTATGACATGGTGGGACCACTTCAGGAAATGGAATGACCTTCTGACAGGTACTGTCAAGCCCTACTTTCTGATGGTTTGATTCCTGTCCTTCATGTAGCCCCTCTGATGTGACCAGGTTGGCAGACATTGTCTGAGGGCTATGGGACAGGGATACTTAGTTTAGCATTTAGGAGCCATGCCACAGGATCTCAGTTCACTAACATATGCAAGTTCCTGACTGGGTGACCCCTCACAAAGGCCTTGCCACACCATCACAGCACAACGCAGTCTAGCTTTTAACTAAAAGATGCTTAAAGAACATGATTGAATGCAAGCCAGCCACAGAAAGACCCCACAAACAAATCAACAGGTCTGCTAAATGTTATTCAACATTTAGTCCTCAAGCTTGCAGGAGTCTGAAATGTCACACATGCATACCGACCAGCCCAGTGATTCCTAAGATAGAGCAATAGTTTATCAATGCTGAAATACGTAAGCTAACACAAGACAGCAACTGCGTGGACTTACACCAGCATCCTTCAGATAAAAACAAACTCGCAAATACAGAATCACATTTAGTGCAGGACAACACACTCCACATAAACCACAGCCAATACCCCAATGGAGGAAATCCAGTCCATCAAGCGGTGCAGGAAAGTAGTGCAGTGTCCCTCAGACACTTACCCCTCATCCATGTAGAGTGACGCTAACCAGACAGTGCCCATGTCCTCCTGACCAGCCTCAAACTCCACTTCCTCTGTCACACCCTTTAGTGCAAAGACCTGATGTGACTGAGCACACTTTTCTTCACCCATCTTTCCAGTTGTATCAGTAATGAGAGATAGACCTTTACTGTTTACCTCTTGGCACTCCTCTGTAGCAGTTTCTTCTAGATCTGCTCCTGTCAGCAGTGGATGCTTCCTGACACAAATTTGCCCTTCGGCGTCTGCATGCCCTTCATTTTTGGGCCTTGTTGGTAGTAAAGGAGGTAGAGTCTCTTTCTTCTCCGATGGCAGTGTTGTTTTCTCACTCTCAGTCTCCGCCTTTGTGACGTGAACAGGATTCTCAGTTTTCTCATTTCCACACTCCTCCAAGGCAGCCAGTCGCAGGCATTCTACCAGGCTCATTCTCTGAGGCTCATTGGCTCCGAGGAGATCTGCTCCTTGGCTACCAATTGAGGGGGAAGATATTTCACCAACCAGCGGGGCTCCATCGGTTGCCAGGGGCTCCCAACTTGGGCTCTGGGGCTTCTCTGTGAGACCACTGGCAGCCTTGGCTAACAGCAGCTCATGTTGAGTTGAGGGGGGCTGGGGATCGAGCCTAGGGACTCTTGAGTCTGCATCCTTGAGAAGTTCAGCTCTATTATACACTGTTCCTGCATCACGTGGTTGCCATACCGCTGCCACTGTCTCATAACTGAGAGATGGGGATACTTAAGTAAATGTACAGGATCTTTTCTTCAAATTACAACATGCCATAAGCACACGGCCCATCATTCCTGCGTGGCCCCACTAATTTAAACACAACCATCCAGTAGCATTGACATCATCTACAGGACCAAGCAAAACTTGTTGTACATGTTTTTTCATTATTTTTGCCCTTCTATATTGCTTATCAAAACTGAGCTTAGAGATGCCCTGGGGATCCTGGTTTGTATCAAAGTGACAGTTCAAACACATAATAACATGCAAGAGTCATACATTAACACTATAGCTGGAACATACCAAAGCTATGCTCCTTGCTCGTACAAATTTCATGGTGAGCAGAGCTATTCTCTCCACGCACTTACCCTCTGTGCAGGGTACCCACTATTGTCTTCACCAAGCCCACTGGTGCTTCAATGAGAGAGCCCTGCTCCTCCACTAGCTCATGTTTTGCACCTCTATCTGAGTCATGCTCTTCACGTCTTCCTTCCGGCGAAAGCGTTTGGACCAAATCTGCAGGACAGGGCGAAGTCTGTTCATCAGTTCCATCTTGCCTTATCCTGTCAGCTCCATCTTTGAGGCTGAAGCCAACTTCAGTCCCTGGAGGCATTTTGCCCCTTTTAGAATGGGGTTCTTGGGCCAGCTTCCCCACTGCAGGGCCAGTAATGAGCTCAGGTAAACCTGGAACTAAGCTACACTGACTCATGTCTGTCTCTCTGGCTGCTCCATCCTGGGTAGAAGTTATGAAAGGAACCTCATCTGGTCTCTTCACCTCCTGGGCATCACTTTCGAGAGGCTTTGCCTTCAATGGACTGTTGGACACAGTGACAGGATAAGTAAATAGTGAATATTTAACCTTGGTGAAGATTCAACACTGTGGGAAAGTCATGCTGCGTGCAATGATTCCACCAAGAACATTTTTCAGTAAGTCACAGTAAAAGATCATAAAAGAACACTGGGACCAGGGTCAATAGGGCATCTTCAATCAATTAATAGAGTGAAGTTAGATCTACTGTATGGAATTTCTTTGTTCCTGTACTTATTTTCATCCTTGAGAACTGAATAACTGATCAGGGCATGTTTATAAAACCTGAAATATCAACCAATGAGAAAAATGAATACAATATAATTAGGTGTGAGCAGATAATTCTGAGACCACCAGATAACTTGCGAACAATTACCAGTCAAAGAAGC
Organism: Gymnarchus niloticus; assembly: GCA_009936485.2. Lineage (NCBI taxonomy): Eukaryota > Metazoa > Chordata > Actinopteri > Osteoglossiformes > Gymnarchidae > Gymnarchus > Gymnarchus niloticus. The sequence continues at coordinate 458,346 of JAACJT020000040.1, read as the reverse complement.
AAAGAAGTGGTAAAGCTGAAGCACCAGGTGGCATGCTCATCACTCCCCATCAGTCCCAACCGTGCTCTCAGCAGCTTGCTCATTCCCACTTACCCCCCATCCATGTCAAGCTCTCTCGACTCTGCCGCACCTACAGTTCCCTCTTCCTTCTCCAGGGCTCTCTCCTCAAATGCAGCCCACAGCGGATTCTCAGCCTCAGAGGGGCTCTCAGAGAAAGATGGATGGTCCATAACAAATGCTTTCTGCCCCTCATTATTTAACTCCACATCCACGAATACACCGGTCCCAAATGGCGTATGTTGCTCTGCCTGTGACGAGGGCTCCGACGTGTAGCTAGAGGCAATGTTAGTAGTAGAAGGGGACGCTAACTCTCTGGAGACATCTGGGCTTCCAGAGGCTATATTTCTGTTTGTACCTTCTTCTGCTGGAGACTGACGACCAGATTCAAATGTATGGTCTTTGGCAAAGGCTACAGGTGCCTGAGCCTCCTGTTCAGACAGAGGGGAGGGGCTCTGGGATGCATCTCCCATGACGATCACCTCAGTACTCAGTGCGCTTTCAGATGCCATCCCTGGCACAGATGGCTGAAATAGGCCAGTAACATTTTCTCGTCTAAAGGGTAAGGACAGGTATATCAATGGTCAGGAATTAAATGTCAAAATCTTTGAAAAAGAACTTACTGTAGATATTATGACTTAACTGAGCAAAAAATATCAAACAAGCACACTAAGTTTTCTATATTGGGCATAAAGGCTTGAATGACATTAAGCAATATGAGAGTGACAGCCAGGATTTCTATAGACGTAAAGTCAATAGTCCAGCACAGTCTGGAGTAGTAAATGCCCTTTCTGGGTGGAACAAACACCCAGAACACACACATTTGCTGAACAATCTAATTTGGCCCTCATATCTTCATCAGTTCTGCATCATCATCATCAACTGTCAGAGGAGAGACATAGCATGTGCGTATGATGGTTACATGTATCTGCCAAATGGCTACCTGAGAAAAATACTATATCACACTGCAATGACAGTAACAAGAAGTGTGTTGTGGCACAATATGCAAATGCAAGGGTGAGGCACCACGAAAAAAAGAACAAGTGCGAAAATGGAGCATGATCTACAGCAGCATCTGATTCTTAACTCATACTGCTTTAAACTGAGAGTGGGACTGAAGAATGAATATCTGCAGTGTTTCACATGCACTTGCATTACATTTGCATTAAAAAATACAATTGAAACTTGTTTCTTGTTTTCTCTTGTTTGAAGTCTAACCCACAACATAACTCTACCTAGACGGAAGGGTAGAGTTACTTCACACAGGCAGTGAATGAAGAAGTACTGCATGTCTACAAGCTGCATTCCACCACACGAGAAAAGCCTGTGAGAGCACAGCAGACAGGCTAGACCAAGTGTACATCCTGAAAGGAGGGAGTCACTTACCCCCTTTGAAGGGAACCCATCGCAGGGTTCTCCATGCTCATATCTCCAGGGACTCTCTGCTCATGGACTAGTTCCAATGCAGAGACCTGCTCTGAACTTTGCATGCTAGCTTTCTCTTCAAGGGCAGCCCAAATGGGACACTCTGCCTGAACTAGGGCCTCCTCAGAGAGCTGTGTATCCAAGTGCCCCCTGTCGTCTGTTTCCGCAGTCACAGTCGATCGTTCTCCCTCGGCTAGGGATGCCTGGGTGGAGCTCAACTGGGAGTCATCCTCACAAATAGGCCGAGGGGAAAATGACAGCTGTACCTCTAGGCCTCTTGGGGTAGCATGCATGTCGGTGTCGGTTTGGTCCTTCATAGGGAACAGAGTGGACTCCGGGATGGAAGTCACACACTCTGGTCTAAGCAGAGGAGACAGAGGAGAGACAGCATGAAAAAGTTATAGGGAAAAAGCAAACACTTCAGACAGAATATACAGTACTGTGCAAAAGTCTGAGGCGAGCAACTACAATTTTTATGGTAGGTCGAATATTTACTCAAGAAAAAAACAATATATTCAGATAAACAGTAAAACAATAAAAAGTAAAACAAATTTCTTCTGTTCTCCAAAGTGACTGACATCTGGTTGGATGTCATCTTTGGTTCTTTAACGTCTGCTCGAGAGTACCCCAGGTATTCCATGTACTTGTTCATTTTCATCACCAGCTCACTTAATTTTTTAACTTAATTAGTTAATTACCTTTATGAGGGTTTGGCTGTACTGGATGGTAACTGAAAATTCTGGGGTGACCTGAGGAGATTTTTTTATTGTTTTGAAATATGTAAACTGACACACTTTGACAGACATAGAAAGTTTACTTCTATAAAAGAAACACAAACTTCACTAAAATAAATTTTTTGCACAGTACTGTATGTAAGAGTAACTACAGAGTAGGTAGGAGAATGAAGAAAATTGTAGCAGGCTGGATTTACTGAAGCAGCACATACCTTAACTTACTGACATGATTTTAGAAATCTAGCTGCATCTATAAACTAGTTATTAGTTGTGAAATGAATTAAGAGAATTAGAAAGGCCACAGTAACATTCACAGTAACTCATTACCCTGATTCATCCTGAACAACTTAAACTTTGCAATGATCGTCATCTAGCAACAATGCATTGTACAATTGTTTTTGATAAAGTCTTCTTATTCTTACCCTACACTAAAAATTTAGATTTCGGAAATAATCACGATAAGCAAGGTACCTCACCTTGTTGTCGCAATTTTTTGACACATCTTTTAAAATTAATTTGGGGAAAGAGTGCATGGCTGAAATACTCTTTGAGGTAAACCTATAAGCAAGACAAGCCCCTTCAACTTTCATAATTAATATGGCACAAACTCTGAGTACAACACTCAGTCAGTTTTGGGTATATGGTAAGTGTCTTAAAATATTTTGAATATAGATCCCAAAATTTGTTTTTTTCAATGTCTAGCGTTGAAATTTAGAATCACTTCACACTGCATGAAATACTGCAATTAGTTCACTGGTATAGCTTCAAATATTTACTGTGTAAGGAATGACAAAATGACTAGAAGAGCCCAGCTTAAAGGAAATTAGAACAGCCCAGAAAAGACTTGAAAAGAAGAACCGTCCCCTTAGTTGTGAGCTTCCTATATTTATCGGTTTTACACAGTACTCGTTGGCGCATTGTTCAACGTTCATTATTACTTCATTAACAACTTTGTAACATGTCACACTACTGTGTGACAAGTGGACTTAACAGTTTAAGCTCCAGATTTTCCTAACACACTTTGATGCCTCATGTGTCCTTTTGACTGCCATTATATATATAAATACTCTTGCCATAAAATGTCAGGACCTGCTATTACATGTTCATGACCATGTTGATAAGCAGCACCAAGAAGAAGTCTTCTCATCTTTTCTGAAATGTCACACTCAGAGACTTGTGTAGTCTTAATAAACGTCCACCTTGTATATTATTCATGGCTAGAAACATCCAGTCATAACACTGAAGTAGAGGGAGCTCTGGTGTGAACATGTCCACTAGTGAAGGATTTCTTTAATATGGTATCTTGCTGAAGTAGAGGGCTGGGCTTGTATCACTGGTGGGCTCAGAGATTCTGGGAGCAGTGACAGAAGAGCCACCATTTTCCCAGAGGGGAGGGTAAAATACTGGTGAGGTTTTCACCCTTTACCACTTCATCTCTCCTACACTAAAACAAGACCACCACAAAACAATGATGTACATGGCTGTTCGGATCATTTTTCTAAATTTTTTTCTCATGAAAAATCTAAAGTAAAAAACTGAGAAACTCTAAATCACACTGAGGGCTCAGATCTCAGGAATATGTACACAATCTCACATAAGTCACTTTATCAGCTCTCAAAATGTTTGGAAGCATCTTGAAATGAAATTAGATCTCAAATGTTTCTTCTCTATACTTTTGCTGGTTATTTATAATTGTAATTCAGCCTGAAATTTCTATTATGTTTTACATGACTTGGTAATATCTCAAGTCAAATCTATTTACTTTTCCAACAGCCGATTTAGCAAAAAATTAGGACAACAAAAGACCCACACACAAAAAAAATCAAGTGAGCTATCAAGATTATAAGAAAAAAATGAAGTTGTGAGCTAAACCTTCCACTCAGTTTTACAATAAGTGTGTCCTCAGTGTACATATCCCTACTGTAACCTCCATCACATACCACTCAGGAGGAGGCAGGTCAATTCAGCTGTTGAATCTAACTTAAGCAATAAGTGGTTTCTGGGTACTTGGTCCACCAGCAGTTCCCTCATCACCAACTCTGATATCATGTACAACAGGAACGCGGTTGCATCAAACCTCAGCCTTTCTGATTTGTTATGCAACATCACAAGAAGATTTCCCAAGGCTCCACAGCCTATGGACAGGGATACTGAGGTTAGAGGTCAAAGTGTCTATCTAGCACAAAAAGATTCAGGAAGCAGGCCTCGACACAAACAACGGTTTTAAAACTTACTGAGCTACTTGTTAGGAACACAAAAAAAACTGTTTGATTGTTTAACTGCCAACTTGCAGACACAGTAACCAGTATCTGGAAATTCTGCAATTCCAAAGGTAACCAAACATGCCTTTAAAAATCACAATTCACTGTCTGTTTCGTTTACTGAAATTAATTTACAAATAATCCAAAATTGAAGTTTACGTCGAGAAGACAGGTTTCCCCAATAATCGGAGACCTGCTCCTCAGATTTAGACTTTCACATATAAAATTCTCAGATACGCCAACTGCTTCTTTTACCTTACGAAGTACATCTTATCTGAGAGTATACATGAAGGTGAACAAGCAGTTCGGCTGCTTCAGTAAATGGACCATCAACTTCATTCTCAAATACTTTCAGTAGCCCAAGGATAAGTAAATGGAAGAAACAGAAAAATTTCATTTGCACAACAAATATCTTTATAGCCAAAGCTTCATGAGTTAAATATACAGCATGTACAAAGCTGAACTATTTCTGCAGCAAGGGTATTTAAACAGGATTTCCTGCTTTCAGTACAAGTGCCAAATTTACATGGAGCTAAGTTAAGCTGGGGGAAGCTTCACAAGTATCCAGTGTATCACACTTACCCCCCATCTATGTGTCCCCCAGGAGGCTCCAGGTGCACCTCAGTTACAGAAACCTGCCTTGACTCCTCTACCTCATTGGTTTGCACCTCTAAACATGAGCCTTCTGGGAAGAATTCAGGTGTGGTTGGCTGTTGAGCTGGGAGGTGAGGCAATAAGGTGGAGATCTCCTCAAAGCTGAGCTCTACCACAGCCATGTGTGGCTTCTCTGCCTCCACTGCCTCTTCTTTAGATGGCAGAACCATCTCAGGAAGATAGAAGCTTGTCTCCTTCTGATTTGCTGCCTTCCGAGAGCTAGCCTCTTCCTCGACCAGAGGCAGATTTTCAATCTTGAGTGGTTCATTGGCTTTGGTGGACAGTTGGTAGACAGGGGATTGTCTTTTCTCAGGCAGAAAAAGCTGGGCCTCTGAGAAGGAGAATGGCCAAGGGGGAGGTGGAGTTTCTACAATCTTCTCCACAACGACAGCCACATCCGACTCAGACAAAGAGATGGCATCACTGGCTACTGCTGGGTAAGAAGGTAGATGGCTGGCCATACTTTCAGAACTGAGGGACAGAAGGAACTGAGGTCAGGGTTCAGAGAAAGGCCAACCCCAGAGCAGGCTGGGTATATTTTCACAGACGAAGCAAAAAAAATATGAACATGTGACTTGCCCTGTTTCACACAACAGGAATTAGTCACTCGCAAATTGACAGCCAAGCCAGTTGCAACAGGTACAGTAAAGCGAGAAAGCAGCTGATGCACACGCAGGCAGCATGCAGCTTGAACCTGACGCACTCTTACACATGCTGGAGTCTCATTTAGGTCACGCGCTGAGCGTCAAATGGGGAGTGGAACTAAAACGCTAACTGGTACCTGAGAAACTTGCGACTTATGTGGGAACTTGTGGTAAATCAGAGCCTTTAGTCAGTATCAGCATGAAATGGAACCCCAGGTTGCTGCATATCTCATTGCAAAACAGCCTTAGTGAGCAAGTTTACAGAGGGACTTCCGACATCGAAGGCCAATATCCAACAAACTATGAATGTCATTAACAGTAATGACCCCATATTAACAAAAAAAAGGTGATATGAAAATGTGATCACCATGAAACCACATGGAAAGCCAACACTTTAAGACCAAGCTTCTCCGCTGCGATGACACATCTAGACTGCGGTTCCTAATTCATACTTAAACCTGACTAAGCACAAAACTCATTGACAAAAAAGCCATTTCTATTAGCACGCCGTGAGCTAGCAGAATAGCTAATCCTCATTTCACTTGGGAGCACAAAGAATTCAAAACAAAGTAAATGCATTTATTTTGTTTGTTAACATTTCACATCATCCATCCATCCATCCATCCGTTCATTCGTCCATCCATCCATCCATCCATCCATCCATCCATCCATCCATCCATATGCCCATCCAGCCATCCATCTCCAGACTACTTCGCAGTCCCTCCCAATTCAGGTACAGTACGTTATTACAATGTTGCCCTGCTTTGCTTCATAAGGCTGCACACCTGCAGTGCCCAAACCAAAACAGACGTGCCCCATGCGATTCCAACCCAAATCCCACCTAGACACTTCTGTGGCAGCCGGTCCCCGACTTGCTTCCCAGACGGTCAGCTCGGAGTCTGGGATGGGTTTCTCCAGAGTGGCTGGGCCCTGATTGGCGATGCTGATGCTCCCAGCACTGCGACCGGAATGAGGGCTGCCTTCCTGCCGACTGATGTTCAGCACCCTGGGCATGGCTGCCATCTGCACAGGAGGAGTTGGCCTCTCCTGGCCCCACACACCTATGTTTCCAAGATGATGGCAGAACCAGAGAGCATATCCATAAACAGCCCTTGGGTGTTACCTAGTAGCACCTTAGTTTTAGCACATTTTGGTGAATGTTAACAGTATGTAACAGCTTGTTCTTTATATAGATACGATATATATATACTGTATTTATGCTACAAACTAGTAGCATCATTTTATAGTAGTCTAAAAATATTACAAAGCAGCATAAACTACATGTTAAATGTTGCATGTGTATGTGTGAGTGTGTGCCCTTTGGTGGACTGGCATCTTGCTCTGAGTGTTCCCATCCTTCTACCCTAGACTCCAGGATCCCTGCAACCCTGTACTGGCTAAGCAGCCAGAAGATGGATGGATGGATGGATGGATGGAAGACATGTTAAATACAGCGGGCAGGACTCACCAATCACTGAAGACCTGAGGGCTTCTTCCTTGCTCGATGCATTCGCCTCTCTGTGACGCTCTGAAAGGAACAGCAACTGCCAATGACTACACAGCTAGCATGAGCAGACCGTACTCCGGTGTATGGTCACTGATGGTCGGTCAGCCTTGCAGTGACTGCACAGCTGACGTGAGCAGACTATACTGCGGTGTATGGTCACTGATGGTTGGTCAGCCTCATAGCACGACACAGCAAAGCCAGAAAGGTGAGCCCAGTACAGCCACATAATATTTGTACTTAAGCATTAAATCGGATGTGGGGGGGTTTAACTCTAATACAAGGACTGGGGAGTTCTAAAGGATTACTGGGGGATATGGAGTTTTCAGCCTTCTCTTATTGGGAAATAAACCAAATGAGTGATAATAAATATGGACAAAGTGTAAGACAGTGATGGAGTGCCAAAAAAATAGGTCGTGCAAGGGAGCAAAAGGGGAAGCGTGCAAGTGGCAAGCATGCAGTGTTACCACACACATGAGCTGGGCCATTCCTGGCTGTTTCACAATAAGAGGCTGCTTTCTAGCGCAGCCCAGGAAGTCAGCAGGCCATGGCTATGTACCTGCAGCCTGGGAAGAAGGTGAGGCAGTTGGCAGGGAGGGGGCAATACTGCTAGGTTTGGCTTGGAAGGCGGATGCTGGGAGGAAGAGAAGAAATGGAGATGGGGCATTCATGTAAAGGACAAAAAGTCACTGGACTCACAGAGAGAGCATCTTTGAACACAACAGGGTATCTTATACAAAGCACTGCCGGGTAAATACTCAGGTAAGCATTTCAAAAAATAAAATGTAAAAGTCAAATCTCCCTTGCTCTGTACCTGACTCAGAGTGCACTGGTGGAGCAGAGGAAGCAGTGGTGAAAGAAGGGGCGGAGAAAGGGGTGGGGACACAATGGTCAGGAGCTGGGAGAAGCTCAGGGAATGAGGGCATTGAGGGAAAGTCGGAGAAAGCGGGGGGAGGGGAGGGAAGAGGCAGGGCAGACAAGAGGAAGGTGGAGGAGGCGGGGTCACACAGGGCCTCCAGGTTTGGTTTGGTCTGCAGTGGGACAGGAAAGGGGGAGGAATCGCAGGGGGAAGCAGCTTTGGTTCCAGGCATCATCGGGTCATTCCACTGGCCAGCTGGGGGTGCTGTTGAGAGCAGGGGGCATGGAGGGGCAGAGGGAGAAATGGCAGGCAGAACAGAGACTGAAGTGAGGTGAGTATGGGAAAAGAGAGGGGAGGAGAAGAAAATGGAAATCAATCTGAATGACCTGAGGGTGCAGCATTACTACTAATGACTTTAATCTCACCTACACTGTAAGTGCTACTGCTGAAATGTCATGCTGAGTCTACCTGCAGCTGTATAGCCAAAATTCATTCCTCTGCATGGGGTCATAGCCTTCCAGCACCTTTGGCATCTTATGACCCTCCTGGGCCTCGGTAGTACCTGTCACTGCAGCTGAGCTGACTGACTGGGCAGGGCCTGACGTGGGCTCCGAGAGGGAACTAGGGTCTGCTGTCGGTCGGAGAGGAGAGACAGTGGCTACATCTAAAGTGACAGGCGTGACGTGCACTGCGGTGACACTTTTAGGCCTGCAGATATTTGAGTGGGTAACAGGGATGGGTTCTGAGCGTGGGGGGGGGGGGGGGCACAGAAAGTACAGGCAGGGAGACGGGGAAGGGCCCGGCGGAGTCACATGTCAGGAGGGGATTGGGGGCTTCCCTGTGTCCCCG
>JAACJT020000040.1:424163-446950 GCA_009936485.2 Gymnarchus niloticus | reverse complement strand
GGGGTCGGTGGGGGGGCGCGGGGAGGGGGGGGGCGGGCGGGGGGGGGGGGGGGGGGGGGGGGGGGGGCGGGGCGGCACAGACAGTACAGGCAGTGAGACAGTGAAGTGCACTGCAGAGTCACATGTCAGCAGAGGATTCAGGGCTTACCTGTGTCTCCTGGCCGGTGGTCTGGGAGACAAGCGAATGGATTGGAGAGGGAAGGGGGGGTCTCCAGGGACATGGGCACAGTCGGTCCAGAGGGGGGTACCTTGTGGACTGCAGGGTTCTCCAGGGCTCCCACAGCTTCTCGCAAAAATATGATGGGTGCTGCGAGGGAAAGGAGAACCCGGGGGGAGATAGGAGAGAGAAGAAATGGCTGATTAGTATGGCAAAATGACAAAAAAGATGAAGTGCAGTGCTGAAACGATTCTGTTCTTTGGCAAATGGCAATGGTCATATATTTACAGTCCAAACCAGATTTTAAAAAAGCTTCATGATTAAGTGCATTTATAAAATTAGGAACAGGGCTGTAAATCAAAGTATTTTCTGTTACAAACGGAAATGCTGCAAGTGGGGGCTTCCAGTTCGGAAAATAATTTTTAAATAAATTTTAAATGGTAATAAAGGGAATTTCTCTCAAACACAGGATAGACAAAAGCCAAGAAAAAGAAAACAGCTTTTCAAAAATCATTTAAAAGGTTTGTCTTACACATCAGATGTCCAGGAATTATAAGTATTAGAGAAACTAATTTCAGATAGGGTAATGAGGTAATGGCAATAGTAATGGTTGTTTGAGACAGGTGAGAATATGTCAGGACATGTCAGTTCGTATTAAGATACGTCAGGAGACATAAGGGTATGTCAGGACATGTCAGTTCGTATTAAGATACGTCAGGAGACATAAGGGTATGTCAGGACATGTCAGGACATGTCGGTCTGCCTGTCAGTACCTGAGCCGGCTGAAGGCTGGAAGATTTTGGGAAGGGCTGGAGGGTGGGCACGTATGGCACCAGCACTGGGGTGAGACTGTGCTGGCTGCCGGGCAGAGCCAGCCATGCGGGCTTGTCGTGTGCGAGCAGCTGGGACAGGCGGGGTGGTAGCATTTGGGGGCTTAGGCAAGGGGGGTCGTGACCGGAGCGAGCAATTAGGCACAGAGGTGGCTGGTAATGGAAGGACAATGATGCCTGTCTTATCCTTCTCACCCGGAGTGGAGGAAGGGACTAAGAGAGAGAAGGAGGAAAAAGAGTGTAGAATAGAAGGATAAAAGGTCAGGAAGGTAAGGGGACCAGTAGGGATCAAGGGGTGGTGAGGGCATTAATTTAGGTGGACAGGGAGAGGAAATGGAGGCAGAAGGAAATGATTAAAAATGACAGAATGAATATAAAAGAGGAATGGTGGGTTAGGAAGACCAGAAGAAGAACAGAGAGAAAGACAGAAGAAAGATGAAAAATGCAAACAGAATAATATATAAGGACAGTTAACAGGAAGACAAAAAACTAGGGTGAAGTTTAGATGACCAAAAAGGAGGGAAAAGAGTGAATATACCTGTGTGTGGGAAGTCCTTTATAACCACCAGTTTAGAGTCTTGCTCATGAGGAACTGGAGAGGCAATGGAGAAAAGAGGGGAAGGAGACTGCAGACAGCAAGGCAGAAACCTAAGGACAGCCAAAGAAGCAAGCAAACAGAGAAGACCAGAAAAACTGGGAGAGACAAGAAGATGTCAGTTTACGTAGATGGTGGATTCTTTGGGAAGGAGATTGGAAGGTGCACTGAGGGGGGGTGATACAGGGATAGGTTCTGTCGAAAGCCGCGTGTGTGCATGCAAATCTGGTCCTGCGTGTGTATGTGTACCTGGCACAGGGGTAGGGTCCTGCGTGTGTATGTGTACCTGTCACAGGGGTAGGGTCCTGCGTGTGTATGTGTACCTGCCACAGGGGTAGGGTCCTGCGTGTGTATGTGTACCTGCCACAGGGGTAGGGTCCTGCGTGTGTATGTGTACCTGCCACAGGGGTAGGGTCCTGCGTGTGTATGTGTACCTGCCGCAGGAGCAGCTGTGTCCATTCTGGAGCTTGACTTCTTGTCCTCCTCCTCTTCACTCTCGTTGAAATCGTCCAGGTTCCCGATGTCAGTGGGCTTGACGCTCATCAGGCTGGCCAGGCTCTGCATGTCCTCATCCCTGAGGGGCCGCCCCACCATTACTGGCTGCCATGCTATTTCACCATGGTGAGCCTCACACCCCCACATGAAGGGTCCAGACAGCCAGACACATGCCACATGCACGCCAAACACACCACGCTATCCAAGAGACAGTTGTGAAACAAACCAAAGTCACGTCTTCTCTGTGATGAAATGTGCTTTTGTTCATTAGTTATTACTAACAAAGAGACACCATAAGCCTGAGATAATGTATTCAAAGAGCGTGCTCGACTGGGAACACCAGCTGTAAATGACGACGCGTGTACTATGGAGGGGACGGAACTGCCTTGCTGTATGGTCACTCACGTGGCCTTTCCCTCGCAGAGAAACACACAGGACAGGGATAGCTTGAGGGTGGCCTCTACCACCTTCACCGACAGCGGCTTCAGCTTCAGCGTCAGGTCCGCCTGAGTGAGTGTGGGGCTCGCAAACTCCTTCATGTTTACTTCCGCTGATGCCAGCACCTTACGGTGGCCCTTTGTCTCCTGTAGGGGGCGGACACCAGGGACATGTGTTGACGCTGGCTATGCAGCTGCTAATAACTATGCAGGTGCAGTCACGTGATCGTGATGCCGAGTAATTGACACCAATGTGAAATTTAACACTAGAGTTCGTGTCATTGCACCTAAGGAGGTGGACATAACCTATAGAACCTATGCATCTCAGGGCAGACACACAAAAAATGGGAAATTAACAGCACCATTTCACCTGACTGCCTGCCTGTGAGCTCCAGGAGGAAAACCCACACAGCACAGGAAGAACATGGAAATCTTACCAACAGGGAAAGGACTGGATTCAAACCACCAGCTCAAAGGTAGATAACAGTGGCAACCACCAAGTTACATTCCCACCCCTTAATCTAAAAACAAATATAGCAGCTGAACTTTTGGCTTATTTGCTCAAAAGTAATGTCTTTAAGTATTTGGAGATAAACTGGAAACTGGCAAATGACATCAGCCATAGATCAACCATAATATTTTCTTTCAGATTCTGACAAGCTTCTAAACAACCAGAAATGTGAGTTGCTGTCCAGCAAATACTCCACATCCTGAACAGAAAGACAAACAGAAGCAGAGAGACTCTCACGTTCTCAATGACGAATGTCCATGCCTTGTCTTCAAACTCATCGGCATGAGGATCCTAGAGAAGCACCAACAGTAAGCCATTAAGCAACAAGAAGATTGTTAAAGCTTATCATGGCTGTAATGACCACAGATGCCTGGCAGTCAAAGCTTTAGTTGAATTCCATAAGCAAGTCTTTCAGTAAAGCTTGTTTCCCCAGGCTAGGATCTGGCTAATCAAAGCTCTGTTTATTTTTGATCTGACTATCTGGTCATGTGACCTGTAACCCATGGCCAGCGTTTTGATGTTTGCCCAGTAAAAGTATTCTCTAGTTTTTATAACCCATAGAGTGATGATTGCAGTCTGAGTACTCATCAGTTCATGATCACAAGAGCTGTAGATCTACTCAAGACCTAATCACAAACATATAGGACCTAGTCTAAGCCAAATCACACCTACAGATGTAATATATAATTAGTCACAGATTTACAAATCTAGTCTATGCCATGTCACATACACACAGACCCAGTGTACGCCTGGTGACAGACCTACAGACTTAGCTTATAATTATTCACAGACTTACAGCCCTAGTCTAGACCTAATCACAGACATATAAACCCAGTCTAGGCCTAGGCTTAAGTATGTCTGGCACTTCAGGAGCCAAAGTCAACGAGGGGAGAGTAGGTGTCATACCTTGAACAGTGTAACAGTGATATCCACGTTTTCAGGAACAGGCCAGACCACCATACCCCGGTAGGGGTTCTTGATCCCAGGCTGCCATCCATGGAGCTGGGAATGGAACAAACAAGTCAAAGAGCAGGAAGAAAAATAGCTAAGGAAGTGCATCAGTGTCCCACAGGACCAGCCATAGTACTCCAGAGGTGCATTGCACAGCTATGACACTATGACGACCATTTACTCAGTTACTCCTGAGTACTCCTGTCCATATCACTTCTAATACTTCTATTGTTACTCATTATTAAAACTGTTTACTAGGTTCGTTGGTAGGGCTACATGCTTGTTTTAAGCACGGATGTGTATCATCAACACTGTGATGGATAAGGAAGACACATGTACACATGTATGCATTCACAAGCCACAGTAATCATTAACCGTGTTGACATGGCCTGTTAAAAACCCACCGCAGTGTCATTACCTTTGAGCAGATGCGCCTGTTTCTCCTGGTCCACACCACTCGCAGCTTATCTGGCTGCCTTTGGCAAAAAAATAAAAACATGATTATCAGACATGTAAGAAGCCAGGTAAATGTGGCGAGTCGTGGAGTCCACCGAAGTGTGGGACACAAGTCATGGACAGAAGAATCCAGAAAACTGTAAAAGAAGGCTGAACTCAGGTCACGAAGTTATTCTTCAGGTGTCACTGCCCATCACTCCTTTCTCAGTGGCTGAGGAAACACCTCTAGAACATGCAGGAAGACTTTAAGAAGAAAACACTGAGCACAAAGAGCACACATCATTAGCAAAGACAGCCTCCATATTTGTAAGTGATGACAGACCTTTGAGAAGCATGCTAGATGCTGTAAAAATTCCCAGCAAAATAAGGGGAGAATCATGAAAGGGAAGCACCGATGTAGAAAAGGGGCTAACACACATCCCTCCATAAAGGATACCTACTTGGCCTTCAGACAAATGCCAGTAGAAGATGCTCAGATGTAGAGTTCAAGTGCCAGCTAGCTCATTACCGTACACACAGTCACTTAATCTTCCCTGTCCCCTAACGCTTCTGTCCTCACACATTCAGCCCCTCGTACCACTTACCTACTGCATCCCCTCGGAGGCAGTCATTAGACTAGTGAGTTACTCAGTGATGCACCTATGACAGCCACTCTTTCATATAGTTTGTCCCTGGACTATATTTAGTGGTTTTGTTAGCTCCACACGCTCTCCACCAACAGAATTAGTAACTCTGAGTAAGAACCAGTAATAATATAAGAAGGTACACAGGTATGACTTTGCAGATGCCCAGCCAGACGATGACACATATAGAGAGAGACTTCAGAGTAGCTGGACGTGTACACATGATCTCAGTGAGACGCTCTTTGTCAGCGAGTCTCGATATACCACACACCCCCTAACAGGGGTGGGGGAGTTAGCAGTTACACCACTAAGTTCCACCCCACCCATTTCTCTGTGCACGACCACAGAGGGTGTCGCCTGCACGCAGACAGTAACAACCAGGCGGCCCAGTACGTGGGTCCGGAGGGAAGATGAAACAACGCCAGAGAAACACAGATACACCAGGACCGCAGCAGAAATCCCAACATGACATCACTGCCTGTTTCCGGTATTCTCAGTAACACATTGGCAGAATAGCCTTAATACCTCATTGATGGAAATCATAAAGGAGTGAGATCAGCGTTGAATTTAAACCAAAAGCAGCTGTGGAAAAACCAGTGGTAAGAGCAGAAGGGAGTGAAAATACAGGAAAATCAAACATTAGTCTGACAATTCGGGGCCATTTCTCTTTAGAAGGTCCTGCTTCTGCTCTCAGCGCCACAGTAAAACCATACTTAAAAAGACCTTTCACAACGTCTGAAGCCAGAGTTGTCTTACATTTCTATTCCTGCAATTTCAGACCACTCAGCAAGTTTTTTTTTTTTTTTAAAACGAAAACTCTTTGAAATACATAAATCCAAGTCCCTAAAGGTAACGTAGGTCAGCCCAGGGTTCAAGATATTGCAAAAATGAGGGCCATGATTGCTCCGTAAAAAAGATGTTCTACAATATAACAGAAAAAAAACACACAGACAAAAACTAAACGTTTATTTTGAAAAAGGACACTATCAATAGTAACAAAGACAGGAAGTGGTACTAGGTCATGTGATGTTAGCTGTGCTTGTTTTACTTCTGTTTACCACTATCAGACCTCTGCTTCTGGAAAACTCTGAAGATTCATCATAAAATTCTTTCATTGAGGAGCCCCGAGACGTTGGAATGTAGAACCAATGTTATTCAAATCTTAGTTGACTGTTATACAAAGCAAAGGCATTGCGTATTTATTATCTACGTTGGCAATTTTTGCAGCTAGATATTTCACTGGTGAGAATCAGACCAGGCATCTTCTGTATGGGTATGACAGCAAGACCCTCTGGGACTTAAACTGACAACCTTCAGTTTAGAGAACTATGCCCTCGACCGCCACACTAAACTGGCGAGCAGCTGCAAAAGGGAAGGGCTCCACAGGAATGATGGCTTGGGCCATTTGTCCGCAGTTTCTCACATTACAGGCCAGTAATGGAAGCAGTTTGGATGGGCATACAGGAACAGGCAGGAGCACCAAAATAGACTGGGGGAGCTGGCCACAGTATTAGATCACCTGTAACGAGTGAAAGGGCAGGGAAGTTTGACCTAGAAAGAGAGAAAAAACCACACTGTGACAGTAGCTGATGTCTTTGACTGTAGGCGGTGGACTATCTGACCCACCTGTTACTGAAAATGCTGCCAGATTAACTTATTCAAACTGCCAAGAATAGGCAGCAGTTGCCCACTAACACATGGCTCAGGGTCTCTTCCAAACTTTCTGTTTAATCAAGTTCAGCCCTTATCAAAATCACCTATAAGTGTTCTGGGAAAATTGTTCAAGTTTAGTTCACAGATCCTTCAATCTGAATGAAAGACTAAGACTTCTACTTTATAGTCAATCTCTATATTTTGATTTCCCAGTGTGCAGTACTTTCTGTGGCATTCTGTCGGGGGATGCCGCAGTCTGGGGACATGGGGCCATGATCCCAAGATGGTGAGGATGCAAGTGCAAGTAGAAAGAGGGTTTAACAACCAGCAAAGGAATAAACAATGTGCTTCGACCTGAACACAAGGGAATGGGCTCAAATTCGAAACTAGTCAAGACAAGGCTAGAATCATGAATCAAACAGCCATGACTAGGGCATTACCAGTCCACAAACCAGGAAGAAGACTAGGGATTAAGAACAGGACTGGTAATGCCCCTTACAGACTACATGGACAATCCTATCCAAACAAAAGTAGGGAAACCAAACAGACCAACACACCTGACCAACAATAAACACTCGACCCAGACAAGAGGGGAACTAAGACTTAACTAACAAAGGAACCATGTGAGACACATGAGGCTAATCAGGGCCAAGGCAGAACTAAACAAGGGAAATGAGGTACGAGTAAAACCCAAAACCCGGCAAGTCCTTGGGGATCTGGTGCACATGTGACTCAGACCCTGTGAGACAACAACATGTAAAGATTTGGGAGCATCTAGAACACTGAACTATAATGACAAATGCATTTCAAATAGGCAAATAAATGTTCTAGGTGAATGGAAATTGGTGAAATACTTAGAAGAAATACATGTTTTTTACAGAATTTTATATAAAAGTGACCATGTGAAAGCTGTTTCATTTCCAAAACTGATTTGCTAAAATACACAGGCCAATATGCACTTTATCCAGACATAGTCCAATCACAGCGTACAATCTTCCTGTTGCTGGGAGCGTGTTGCTAAATACAGGCCAATCTGACATAAAGTGAGGTCATCAACAAGGGCCACAGGTGTCACACAAAGGCAGTCAGACGAATCCATTCTCTATTCCAGCACTAAGTACGGGCCCACTACACACTAAAGATAACAGGTCTGACAACAGGTAGGTTTCTCCTGCTGACCGCTTTGCAACACTGAGTGTTATCATTGCTCTCTATTGATAATGGTGTACATAGAAAAAAAGTTGTATTTTATTGTCATGAATCCTACCCAGTACATGAAAATGTGAGTCTGCAAGCAAACACACAGTTTTATATTTACTTGTATAACAAAAAATGATATAAGTAAATATTCAAAACAAAATGGATCAATTTCTAATAAATTCTTAAGGAAATATATAAGACAATCCAATCGCAACCATGACTCAATGCCTAACAGACAGAATCTTTTTGATCATAAAGTATGTTAACCATTGTCATATTGATGCATATATGATGCCTCAGAGTTGGTGAACAGAAGCCATGCAGTTCCAGCATCACAGACCAAAGCTGACATTACGATTCCATGATGGAAGTGCAGAGTGGGTTCCTAAAGAGTACCTCAAAGCTGCATCCATCATGGAGGCCCAGAGTCACTTCCACAATTGCAGCCCAGTGTGCCATGAGCTTAATGAACAAATAATCACTAACCTTCTCCATAACAGCTGCCTGTTTCACACTGTGATGCATCAGAAAATACAGGCCCTTATGGAAACATTTCTGTATGACTAAGTTCTGAATGCATTTTTGAAACTACTGAACAAACAGATTTCTGAAGACAGGCTCAGTCTGAACACCAGTGATGTTCCTTTATTCACAGTCAGCTGGTTTCTCTCTGCACTCAGGGGGGTTGTTTTGTTAAAGTGATATGATTTTGGTTAAAATGATATGATAAAAGATGGAAATATTCAGATCTAGGCCAATTCCCATGCCTCATCAAATGCTGAAGTTACTTGTCAGTCTGCACTTGTTGCTGCTTTGAGACTAAAAACATCTAAATGCGGATTGTTGGTGTATTGTTGCAATGTAACCTCCTTCTTGCAATGGACTGGTATCCCATCCAGAGTTCCCCCTACCTGGCTGTTTGGGATAGGCTCCAGGCCTCCCTGCAATGCTGTACAGAATTAGCAGCTGTAAGATAGATTTGTGGGCTGCTCGGTAACATGCATGGAGTGTACAGATTAATATTTTTTGCCAGACTTAATGTTGGTCCAGTAGGATGGTCTTGGGGCTAAGTGGTTCGCGTTGTAGCCTCACACCTCCAGGGCTGAGGCTTAGATTCCTGCACTACACTTTTGATGATCTCCTGCTGGTGTGCGTTTCATCTTGGGTGCTCTGATTTCCTCCCACAGTCCAAAGGAATGTGGTTTAGGTGAGCCAGGGACTGTAAAGTGCCTAGCGTGTGTGACTGTGTGTACTCCGCAACTGACTGACTTCTCCACATCAGGCTCACTGCTACACTGAATTGGAATCACTGGTCTTTGAACTCTACAGCCAGAGGAAATCCATCCGAATGAATCTGTGAGATAAATGGAAACCAGCAGCCCACCACATGTGAACCTTAATCCCCTGATAAATCTGGTCTAAAATGTTCATTTTTAGTAACCACTGGCATCTCCCTGCTTTCAATTTTACAAACAATACAGAAATATGGCTCTAGATCTGCCATCCATAATTAGCCTTTTTCCTAGCCATGGATGTCAGTCCAGGATTCAGTCAAGCTCTTCCGCACCGCGTCCGTATGAGGAGTCAACGAGGATACTGAATAAAACCTGCTGAGTTAAATTACGTGTAGCTTATATGAACTTAAAGAACTGTTTTTAAAAAGCAATGAATTCCGACGTAGGCCTATATCAAATTTGCAGTATGCAATTAAATGTATGCAATAACTTTGTAGAATGAGAACCATGGAATAAATATGCCTATTTACATGTACAAATACAAAGACATAAGAATAATCGTCACATCCATGTCAAAGTGCTTCGATGCTTTTTAAAAATATATTACATTTGTAAAAGTGTCTAATTAGAGGCATAATTATTAGTATCATCAGGCATATTATTACTCCCATTACTACCTTCGTTGTTCTCATTTTCGACATAAATTTTCGTTCTGATGTCAAATTGACTTAAAGTCGACCAACGTATGCCAGACTACAACAACAGTAATCATCATCATCATCATCATCATCATCAGACAGTGGAGAACTGTGGATTAGTCGAGAAGTTTTGACAGCTGCTGCTTTAAAAGTCAGCCCCGAAAAGAGACCGTCCTTATATATTTATAGCTGGAGTGTATACATGTGAGAACCAGCAGAGATCACGGACAATTAGAAAAAAAACCCGCAGCATTACTGCCATGCTGTGTCAGTCATCCTTTATCAAAAAGCCGTGTCTCCACTCAGGCTAATAAGGTCTGCGTGCGGCGCCCGTCGTCCCATGCTGGGCTGACAGCCCCATGGAGCACGTCCTCCTCTTCATTTACTCACCACTTCTTGGTGCACTCCAGCACCAGCTCCTGGTAAGACGCCACGAACTGAAATTTCGACGCCTTTTTCCCGACGCGTTGTAGTCTCTTCCAGACCGAAGTCATCTTCAGAGGCGCTTCGGGTGAAATATGAACAGAAACTGAAAACGTGAAACAGCCACCCTATGTCTTTCTCCGTTAAGTCCCTAAAGCCTAAACTGTGCAATTTCACAGTTTCACTTCAGGTCAGACATCCCAAAAAGTAACTTGCGGAAAAAGCACGAAACTGAAGCATCACGCAGTTTAAACAGGACTTGCTATCCTAAGAAGTGTCGGATGCCCAGTCATATTATAAGACAGAAGTACAGCATACGGAAACTAGCCAAACTACCGCTAGAAGAGGAACCAATGTCAGATCCAGGATATAGCTTTTAACATTTCCTTACCACTACCGTTTCAGTTTATCGGCGCTCCGTTGCCTGTTTATTGAAAGTAAGCTTCGTTTTTAGCCCACTTGGTAAATTACATTGAACTTAAGGGTCATTTGAAATCTTGCATAAAAGTTGGCAGGCTCAGCGACAAATGAATCCGCCCCAGTGGTTTCCGAAGGTAGCAGAACTGGTCAGATCATTGCTGTTCATTGAGAATATTTTTAATTTAGTCGTATGGCTTCTTCCGAGTGACCTCCTCACTAAGTGAAGGAGGAGAGCAAAGGGTGAACAGAGAGAGAGGGAGAAGTGGGAGAGGCAGGCAAAGCACTGACGATGAAGCAAGATGCAAAGGTCTTCTCTATCTCTGCTGCCTCTAGATTAAAGTGTACGGTGCAGTCGCAGACTTTGGATCTTGTATGCTCTTAATAGTGCTTCGCGATTGTCCAGTTTCACTATATTTGTCGTAGAGTGGCCTCTTACCAATTGTTTCATGATGTCGTCAGAAATATTCACCTAATGCGGTGCAATATTTATTTCATTGGTAATCTGTGAATTTTTGTGTATGGTGGAGTACTTAGTACACAGTAATGTCTATATATATTATAGTAGTCAATCATATTCGTAGGTTTAGGTAAGGATGGTGGGGACATGTGCCAACCAGCTTTAAGGAAAGCGGAAAGTATCCTTATAGCCTTTTAGACAGGTACAATTGAAGTAATTGTTTGTATGCCCTAGATGTGTGTATATGTATGTGTATCACACACAATGTCCCCTGGAGGAATAAAAACCTGTTGTTTATTTTTATTTTTTTACTTCAATGGGAGACAAGGGAAAACTCAGTTTTATAAAAATCTGTGAATTGAAACCTAAATAGCAAATACAAACAGTCAGTACAAGTCTTGTCTTTTGTTGGGTTACTTATGTTTAAGTTTAGAGCTGGGTAAGGGTTAAGGTGGTCATAGTTAGGATTAGGTTTAGGTCAATAAACATGAATTGAAGGTTCCCACAGTGTTTTAAAGTTACAGATGTGTTTGTCTGGGTCTATGTCTAATATAACTTGCCAGGGGCAACTTTTATATTCCAGGAAACTTTAGCCAATTATCTACATTATCCATACAGTGTAAACTGGAGGACACAATTAAGGCATTTTGGGATGTTCAGATACTTTCTGTAAACACAACACAACAGTAATAACACTTTCTTTCATATAACTTCAAGATAATCCATGTTCCTCCCTCGTTAGATGGCCATGCCTTTCAGTCTTTTGCATGTTTATTTATAAACAAGGGAGCATGTGTCTGAGAAACAGAGGCAGCTGGAGATATTGGTTCTTGTATTCAAAGTCACAGGGTATCCACCGTGCACCATAAGAGCACCACATGTCTGTGCTTCGTTGAGTGTGATGTCTCCTTATAGCTCCTCTGTGTGCACCTTCAGTCATATCCTGCTTTTGTTTTGTGGCATTCAAGCTGTTTCCAACTTTAAGAACAGAGTATCAGTAAAAAATCCACGGCAAGACTTTGCTCTACAGATGAACGATGTTAATGACACAGGAGAAGCGATATTAGGGCTATATCCACTTTGGGAATACTGGTGTCAACTTGAGCATCCCCATAAAAATATAAAAAGTTTGGAAAATGATTTTCTGAAGTCAACTAAATGCTTGTTTTTTAATGAATATTACCTTGGGCTTATCTAGTTTATATACAATAACATCTGACTAGCTCATGTAGGCACATCAGCTGAACAATAGCGGCTAAATTTTATAGGTGTTTCGTCTTTTATCATGAACTGCTAAAAACTTGTATTCATGGCTTTGATTATTATGACATTTGAGTGAAAATTTAGCATCCCAATGACAGGGATGTGATATCATGGTTACCCCATGGACTGACAGACAGGAGAATAGGTGGAGGTACACTCGCGTTTCGGCTGACAGGCAGGGAAGGGACCGATTAATCCAGCTTTTGTGTTGGATCTCAAATAGGCCAGGTTGAGGGCCGGTTACTGGAGGAGGAGCTCTCCTATGTTTGTCCGCTTCGCTCACAATTAGTCAGTTTCCAAGCAGCTGCGTTCAAGGGATATGTTTTCACAGGATAGGGTGCAACCTACCAGCCTGTGTCTATTCATACTGACTCAGTGGAGGCTATAATTAACGACACTGTCTTTTGGTAGGATGCAACTTGAAGCTGTAGGTATGGCGATATCAGAATATGTTTAATGTACAACTTCTATTAAGATGCCACCAAACAGCATAGACCTCTTTTAAAAAATTGAGACTTAAATACTGTGAATAAATACATTATAAAATGCACCCTAGTCAAATTAAACAAAAATATAACTTGAAGTATTGGCATCCTGTTCAGGGTATACTGCAGCTCTTTGCCCTGCCCTGGCTGGAATAGGCTCCAGGCCCCCCATGACCCTGACCAGGATAAGTGCCCTGATGATCAATGGATGGGTGGATATCACTTTGAATGAAGTCACAGAGATCCTACCATAATTTAAATTTAACTGGATTATCATCAATCACTTGTTATTTTTACCTGATAATGATTTTTTGTTTAAGATACACAAACACAATATTTAATGATCTTAGTAAGATAGAACTGAGTGCTGGTGAATATTTACCCTCAAATCACTTGTCCAATAGGAGCTTACAGAGTGGTCAGGATTCAATAATATGGCATTCATCTTCTGATGTAAAATGAGCTCTGAATAGCCATCAATCCATCCATGCATCCATTTTCCAAACCACTTTATTATCCTATTCAGGTCATTGGGAGACCTGGAGCCTGAGCTCTGAATATGAATTATTGCATGAAAATAAGAGGAACACAGGGACTTACTGTCATGAAGCATCATACAAAAATAGTAAAACATTCAAGTGTTATATGTTTTCACTTTGTGAAAGTATACGACTATATTCTTTGTCCATAGAAAGACATCACATCAATTACCGCTGAATTCTGTGAGTGAGTATAAATCCTCTAGGGTCAAGAACAAATTGGCTACAGTGAAGGTGCCATCTATTTCAGTAACAGCACTGAGATCAGCATACATTTTCCAGAAGCACAGGAATGCGTCTGGTGGCTGTTGTCCTTTAACTCCTATTTTAAGAACAAATTGAAAACAAATACAAAATGAACAGGAATCCCTACAGAAATATCCCCTCATCCAACCAAAAACACCAAGATTGGGATTCCAATGTGGAAAGGGGATCAAAGAAGAATGTAAACAAAACTGCATTGGAATAGACCAAAATGGCCTTGACGTGTAGCTCAACAGGGAGAGATGGAGGGGTGGGTGGGTGTGCAAGGACATGTAGGGGGGCTTCCTCTTCCTGCCCAGACATTTCCTGTAGGCTTTTAGTTTGTTGGCGCTTGTATATCGTGTTTCCCAGCTGGGAGGCGCTCTTATCTTATCAGCTACCATGCCGGGCCTGCTTGTAAGAATAAGGCTCTTCACACTTGTTCTGATGTATTTACAGTTAACGTTTCTGCGCTCTGTAAAGTGCCAAAGCCTTAAATGTGAGTCATCGCCATGAATAATTTGTCATTCTCTGCTTGTATTTGCTGGATCTGTTCTTTTCACTCGGGGTCTGACCTGAGACAGAATAAATGGCCATTCGGGAAAATGCATCATTAATGGGGTGATACAGTGAGGCTATCATTGAAAGGGTGCTGTCAGGGGTAGTGCTCTCTGCTTACTGCATTAACAATGAATAATTCATCCACTTTTCCTCCCAGCCCTCGGCGTACATGTAAAATATGATTCGAGCGTCATGCCTTATGCTTATGGCATGAAAATGATGACATCTGAGCTGGAGGAAAGATTACAAGATGGCAGGTACACCCTTGTATTTGTTGACAAGGTAGAGTGTAGAGGG
Source organism: Gymnarchus niloticus (assembly GCA_009936485.2). Taxonomy (NCBI): domain Eukaryota; kingdom Metazoa; phylum Chordata; class Actinopteri; order Osteoglossiformes; family Gymnarchidae; genus Gymnarchus; species Gymnarchus niloticus. The sequence goes on along the minus strand of JAACJT020000040.1, from coordinate 432,421 downwards.
AAAATATCCACTCTGCAGTGGAAGATTAGTGGTCCACATGGCTCAGTGCTGACCTAGATATATATAGATGGGGGTCACTATACACCTGCTTCGTGTCTGTCAAGATGTAGGAGCTAAAGGCTGGGGGAGATGAAAGATACACAAGAAAGGTTCACAAGGTGAACCTGCTAAATATGTACGAGTGGGATACAGCATATATTGCATGAGTGTGTCTGTTGTTTGAATAATAGCGTGTTTGTTAGCTGCATCTGATCAATTCTTTGTTTTTTGGTTATTTCTGCTGTTTCAGTCATTATTAATACCGAAGCAGTTATTGCATGAGAAAACGTATTGTAATTAGCGTTGCAGATGACACTATTATTAATTGTGAACCTGTTATTTTTTGGTGTGAAAAGTGTTCCAGATTCCTTTGTGGGACACGTCTGGGACTGGAATACTTTGAGCCAACCGGCAGGTCACATGACCAGGCCAGCTTTTGTGCCCATTATTCCTCTCTTAGGCATAAAGTTATGGCATGGTCAGCTCAACACATGTGACAAACACTGGATATGCCCACTGGGGTTTGGCATTGTTTTGCAGAGGTAACTAATAACCAAGAACCATCTATCCAGCTTCTAATCACTTACTGTAGCAGTTTTATTCTTCATTCGCTGAGATGTCTGGCCTCCTGGTCCTTCTCCCTCTGGGCATTTATGAATAGCCTAAATCACCACATTGCCTAATATGTCGATGTGTGTCAGGATGTTGTTTATATAAGTCACTGTGGGAACCAGCGACGCTGTCAGTTCACCCAGCCCGGGAACAAGATTCAGCGATGTTCCCCCCCAGGCTGCTCACATGCTCCTCTAGGAAGCAGCGTGATGGGAGGGTGGAATGGATTTTCTGTTGGGTTTGCTTTGGCAGACAAATTTAACTGGAGATGACTTTGTCAGCTTCTGTAGATCCTGGATTTAGTGGCTGGTAATACTGACAGATTATCTCAACCTGCTTCGCCTCAGAATCCTAATCCAAAGTCACAGTAAGCCTGGAGCCAACCAGAGAGCATGGAAACACCCTTGATGGGATGCCAGTCCATCACAGGGAAGACAAAATGGGTATCTTAACAATGCCATTTAGCCTAACTGTGCATCTCTGGAAGAAACTAGAGAACCAGGATGAAGCCCTGAACACAGGGAGAACATGCAAGCATCGCAGAGTGTGTGTGATCTGAGCTCCCAAATCAGGAGGCGTGAGGTGATGGCACTACACACTGCTGCCCTGATATTTAATCATCTTCAAAATGTTTACACCTTTAGACAAGATAATACTTTTAATCGTTTTATCATCTTTTGATACTCCGGTTAGTTTTTTAAGGGGTTTTCAATGTGTATTTCATATTTCATACGGACATCCATACATATATCCATATGCAGCATGGGCCGGGATGAAAAGATCATAATATTTCAAAATATATGTTAAATTCAGATGAAGGAAATTTTTAAACCTATTATTATGTATTATAATTTTATAACAGAGATGAAAAGATGAAAAATATATTTATTTTGTGTTGCCCATGACACAATTTGCTTCCATTTCTAAGTATTGCGTATGTGTAACAATTTCAATTGAAATTTGTTTCTGCCATCTAGTGGTCAATTGTAGTAATGTGGAATAATACTGAACAAAACGCAATATCAGTCCCGTTTACTCCAAGCATTTAAAGGTAGCAAATTCGACCGGCATTATGAATTAGATTAATAAAACGTATTACTCTGCTATATTTTCCCCAGCACCATAACTAAATAAGCGTAAATTCTAATTTAATTATGTAATGTGACGTCTTGCATGAGTTTTAAAAAGTTCAAGTATTTTTAAAAACAATACGAGTATCGCACAATTCAGTGTATTATTTTATAAATCAAGGTTTCAGTTTTTGGGTATCATTAGTTCTTTAAACAAAGTAATGGTGTTGCTGAATACTGTCTCTGTGTTGTGTTCTATGCTAGAGGAGGATCCACCTGCAAATTGATTTGTTGCTGCTCTGCCTGATGTTGAAGGCTAATACTAATTTTGTTGTGCAGCCAATTAACCCAGAACATGTCTTTGGGAGGAAACCTCTAAGGCAGAGGGAGAACATGCACAGATAGTAGGTGGGATTTGAACCACTAAACCCAGTGGTGTAGAGTAATAGTGCTAACTACTGAGCCACCATGCCCACTGAAGGGGGTGCTGATCATGCATGTCAGAAAGAGTGCTCATGAAACAACATTAGCCACCCACACGCATACTGGCCATTTTAATAATAAAAACGTGAACCGGTACTGTTAATAATTTAAGGGCCTATTTGTACAATTAGAAAATTCATTTGTAGTATATTTAATCACTATAAACAGAGCTTATGAACTATTCATAATACTCACACTGTTAATTAGCTTGGAACAGAAGCATAATGAATATTTTAAAAAGTTTTATTTACACTGAAATCAACAACAATAATTAGATTCGTTCATCAAAAGAAAAAAGTCACAATGTATAATTAATGTACATAGACATGGGCTGCATACTTCTGCAAGATGGTAAGCCCTCAGGCAATTTATGTACCATTTGTAAAGTGTTACATAAAAATAGCACCATTTAAAGCAGAGAATGTGCTGAGTATCACAATGAAGAGTGGACATTAAAAAGTGTAATATTACATTTTATAAATATGAGTCATGGGTGTGTAGAATGTGAGACAGATGGAGGACTCGATGTGTTAAATGCTACAGGTGTGTTGAATGTGAGACAGATGGACGACTCGATGTGTTAAATGCCACAGGTGTAGAATGTGAGACAGATGGACGATGTGGTGTCTTTATATGGGGATGTGAAAGGACGCCTTGATCCACTGATCCCTGGAGTTCTGAGCAGGCTGTGGAAGTGACATAGACATGGTAGATGAGACATGTGGGCCCCCTTGCCCTACATGTTTGTTTTCCTCCTCCATCTCCTCCCCTTCCTCCTCTTCTTCTTCAGAGTAGCCATTCTCTGTGGTGAACGAACTCTCCGAGAGGAGGGAGGATGAATAATCCTGAAAGACTCCTTTGCACTCCTGGACAGACTCGTAGAGGGACCACAGCTGGCAGAGCAGAGACATATCCAGCTGTCTGAGGCCCACCTTGAGAGTGAGGAAAAAGAGCAGACCGTAAACAAACTTGTCTGTAAAGAGTGCTGTGATGCTTTTCACACTACACTAGAGAGGGTCCCAGTTATTTTATTGCATACATAAATAAATTTTATTACAACACCTGTAAAAAGTACCAAGTTTACCACAACTGAATGTGAAAAAGGTGATATCCGCATCAGCATGTGAAGTGCTTTTGAGCAACGAAGTTCTATTGTAACATGTTCCGTATAAATGCAAATTCAGTTGAAGTATATACAGAGCAGGAATAGAAATGTATACTTTTTCTCCTCACCATTTCTTTACGGAGCACGGCGAGCGCTGCGTCCAGGCTGGCGGGTTTACTGCAACCAAGAGAGTCGGAGAGCCTGCAGTCCCTGGACTTGCTGATGTCGGCCTGAATGCGGGTCTTCTTGCTGTAGACCTTCTCGATGTCCCTCCAGGAGCCGCCGCTTGAATTGAGGATGCCGCTGAGGCCCTTCGGCAATGGAGGGAGACCCTCGATGGAGCAGACGTTTCCCAGCGGACATTCAGGAGAAGTGGGCTGCGATTCGTTCATTTTCTCGTTTTTCCCTTGTAAAGTAAAATGTTAGAATACATTCAGTCCTAACGTTTCAACTCCCGTAGCACATATTATTCTTTATCTAAAAATGATATGTTAACCATGTTAATAATTTCCTTTTAAAAGTCATTAAAGCGTGCTGTTGCTATTTCCCGAAGATTGATACAGTGGTCTTAAGTGATCAGCGCAGCACGATATCCGTTTGGAAGCAGCTGTGTGTGGGAAGACGTCACTAGTTAACCCGTATCTGTTACATTGTAACGGGACAATCGGTTTATTTTTTAACAAATATTCTCCCAGAAACCGAAAGAAATCAGGTCTTGTACGATGGACTTATCACCTACCTTAACCGCTTTACTGTTTCCCAACAGGCATTAAAAACGACATTACAGGAATGGCGTCGCTTCAGCTCCAGCCGCGATGTTCACTGTTAACCCCGGTGGTAAGGCGGCGACAATGTCACCATGATGGGGAGCGGAGACACCATTGTTATCAGCATGAAGCCTTTATGCCTGGGGCTTGTTTCTATCTCTTCTCCCCCGCCTATCCCGCTCACATCCTCCCTGCTTTTCAGCCCTGGACCTCCCCCTTGTCATTACGTCGCGCATTCCCCCAGGTAGCCGCTACTTTAATTCGGTTTACTTTTAAAGCAATGCATATACAACGTATTATTAAACCCAACTAAATTCATACCCCGAAAATCCACTTACCACTGCTAATGGGTAATTCCAGATCCCAAGGTCAAAATACTATGTACTTATCACGTACAAGTATATAATATTTTGTTTCCCTATTTTCAAAAGTAAAATAAGACACTGAAAAGGAGTTACATTCCAAAAACTCAATTCAAGTTTATTGGCAGAGCATGATTACACCAAGTCACTGACTGATTTCCATCACATACCTTAGCTACAGTAAGATTCAATCAGTCTGCAGTAGACGAGCTGACCTTAAGCTGCATCTCAGATATTAGATTTAGATTCCCATCCACCAATCATTCCATTCTTTAAACTGCATAATCCTGTTTAGGGTCATGGGGAGGCCTGAAGCCGATCCCAGGCAGCGTAAGAGCACAAAGCAGGGGACATCCTGGATGGAGGGCTATCCCATTGCAGGGCAGTCTCTCGCTCGCTCACACACACACACACACACACACACACACACACACACAATATGGACAATTTGGCCACACCAATTATCCTACAACACATCTTTGGACTGTGGGATGGATCTGGAGTACCAAGAGGAAACCTACAAAGAATGCAAATTCCACACATGCATACAGTTGGAATTTGAACCCCAACCCTGGAGGTGCATGGCAACAGTGCTAACCACTGAGCCACTGTACCCTCATCAACTATGATCATTTACAGATAAAAGCACAAGTAAACTGTTAGGACAGAATCACCCTGAATCCTGCTTTGCTTCAGGACTGAAATGATACCTTATACAAGTATGTTGGCATCACTTGGCATTAAGGGAAAAACATCTCGCATCATAAGAATGAATGGAAGGCCATTATTATAAGGAAAGAAACTTACAAAAAGACATCCTACAGTTCTACCACACAAACAGCAGTAGCTTTAATCCATGAAGACAATGCGACAAGGCAAGTACATTACAGATTTGGTTTTATTAAGATAACCCTTTACCAGGAAGAAGTGGGTTTCTTCTACTTTGGGGAGCATGGATCAGACTGATTTGAGAATGTTATGTTCTGATACCATGCAAAAAAAAAAAAAACAAAGGAAGGGGGGGGCAGCGTCGGGGGGAACCAATGTCAGGGTAGTTGCAGTTCCTTCAGGCTGCGCAGGGATTCAGCGCAGCTACGGATGAGGCCACACAGCTGGGCACTAGCTTCTACTGAAGTGGATTGCTGGAGCTCCTGTGCTGCCCATCGCAGCTTCTGCAACAAAGCCTCCTCCGCACAGGACACGGCGGGGTGGTGGGTGTGGTTAGGCACGACAGCAGGGGTCTGAATCGGGCGAACGGGCTTGGGCACCGTAGTGATGTGGCAGGAAGTCAGTCCAGATGTGGATGCGGGTGCAGCGGGGGCTTGAGGCGCGAGTGACGGCCCCCGCAGCCCAGAGGCAGCACCCTCACAGTGCTCGGGACGTGGCAGGCCAGATACAGAGAGTGACAAGTCGGTGGTCGAGGCCCCGCTGACCTGTGGGGAATCCTGAACGGCTAACTGCCTCTCCCTGACCTGTGACAGGGCAGCCTGGGCATTGAGCACTGGGTACAAACAGAAAAAGCAAGAATTTGGTAAAGCAAACACCACCAGCAGGTTTTTGCAGGGAAGCTATTCTAAGCTTTGAGAAGAAATAATTCAGTCAGAGGCTGCTACTTGTACCTGGGTTGTCCTTGTCAGTGTCTGAATCCAGTTCCTGACAAGCCACACAGTAGTTCTTCTTCTGCCTGTCCTGGAGCAGGATTGTCTGCAAGATATAATACATATTCCTCACAACCTATATTTAAAACCATTAAGATTCATCTTTACTGCATTTAATAAAGGGTTGTATAGTGACTCAGTGTTGAGCACTGTTGCCTCACACCTCCAGACTTGAACCCCTCTGCTGCTCTGTGTGTGAGGACTTTAAATGATCTCTCTGTGTTGTTGCACAGATGTCCTATCCCAGTGTTAAGACATGCAGTTAGCTGACTCATCTATAAATTGCCAATAGTGTGTGACAGTGTGTGCGTGCGTGCCCTGGAATGCACTGGCATCCAATCTCAAATGTTCCCCACACTGGTGCCAAATACTGCCTGGGATAGGCACTAGGCCCTCTGGAACCCTGCACTGGTTAAGTGGTTAAGGAAAAAGCCATTTAGGTTTACGTTTGAGAACTATTTAAAGAGCGAAGCACAGTTAGCTGCAGGCAGCAGGCTGTAACAAGTGCATGTACCGATGGCTCACCTCACACTGGCTGCAGCACTCTCCCAGCATCTTGTAACCCTTCAGCAAGTAGTCTCCCATGAGCTTGCTAATTTTATCCTGACGCTCCCTCCGGGCCTGGATAACCTTCAACTCCGCTTCAGAAGGAGGCTCCCAATCAAATTCATCATCCTCTGTGACAACGAGAGCACGAGAGGCCATGACACACCCATGACCTTCCCATGTTCAGAGACAGTGGTTGTCGCTGCATTGTTTACTTCTGCATTGAAACAGGAAACCTGGCAAAGTTCTTCTGGACAGCTATGAACAACTGCTCAAACTAGGTAGCCACCAATCAAGTCACTTACCTGACAATGTCATTACTGTTTAAAGTGTTTAGCCTACAAGCTAATCATTCATGCATATTCCAGCTAGTGTTGTATAAACGTACAAATAGTCCTAATGCCAACCCGCACAGGCTCCACAGATAGAAACTAGTGTTTCTATCATTCATATATTACAACACTTTACAGCATTAAACTAGTAGATAATACATGACAGAACACAGCATTTACTACTGCAGAAGTGGCGTACAACATGGAACGTCTCTAGTTATTACGCAAGAAACTGTTATATTGCTAACTCTATCTGTTTGAAATATAACTAGTGGAAACAAACGGAGGCCATCACTGAAGCGCCTGCAATTTCTTCTCAAAACCATACAAAATAATTGATTTATGGCCACATAGACATGAAACCTTTATTACTCGGAAAACTAAAATGACTAGTTTTTAAATAAAAGGTATTCAAAAATGCAATTACAAAAAAAGCAGTAGAAAAGGAATACGACATGAATAATATCGATTCGTTTTAGCTACCCCCAAACAGTGAGACTGTACCGCCTTTATAATAACACAACCAAGGAAAATCACGATGCCAAAATAACATCATAAAAATAAAATGGAAGACAACCTGCATTGAGTGCCATGTTTTCAGATACTGTTTCCCAAGCACGCCGTAGACAACGAGCCGCCACGGCTGTTTTCATTGGTGCGACGTAACGCAGCCGGAAAGCTGATTCGCTACTCAGTGTCGCCACCAAGTGACCCGGAGGACACAGCACTGGCGCCGGCTGGCCTTGGATAGGTCAGAAGAGTGATGGGACTGTTGAAGCTGCAGTGCGGAGCTGAAATGTTATCTCTGTGCTTTGTTGATGTTGATTTTGTCGTGGGATTGCCAGGATGGTCTACCTGCCAATAACCCTACCAACTATGACAACTTAATGTGAGCTTTTAATGGTCTTAACAAATTATTGGTCAGATAATTAGCAAGAACCCAAAAAATGCACTCCTGTGACCTGTGGCACCATTTGCTCATCGCTGCAGTGAACTGTTGGGGGAAAAAGCTGGAAACAGGGAAATTCACTTAGGTAGTCTTCTTGCACACAAAGATAAAATCATGAAATGATTTAAATGTTTGATATAAAATTCAGACTAACTCATGTCTGTGTGTTCAAAATTTTCCAAAATGTCTTCTGGCTTGTTTTTTTAATTAAAATATTATTTGGTAATCTGCCAGACCTAATGCAGTCACTACATGGATATCACCAGACAGCCAATATCGTAATCAGATTGACTATATACTCTGCAGCCAAAGATGGAGAAGTTCCTTACAGTCAG
>JAACJT020000040.1:388218-424063 GCA_009936485.2 Gymnarchus niloticus | reverse complement strand
GGAGGACAGGGCGGCCTGGTGTGCTGTGGTCCATGGAGTCGCGAAGAGTTGGACACGACTGCGTGACTAAACAACAATGCAGTCATAAGCCTGATAACAAGCTCCTAAATAGAATCCAGAGTGACAGGGATCTACAACACATGGTCTTGTGAGTCCCAAGGTAAATGAGTGAGAAAATCCGCTCCAAAAAAGCAAATATACCACACGGGTTGCTTGTCAGAAACCCATAGCCGGTCTTCGTCAGGCCAACTGCAGCTATTCTGAAATTTACAAAACCCTGAAGGTACAGCAAATCCCTATTTCACTGTCAGGTATTAAGAGAATAGGTCAATGTTCTAAATCAACAGGTGATGTTGCCAAAAAAAGAATCTGGAAGGCTTAAAGACAGATGACCACCTGCTGAAATGAACAGTTCTCAAGGACAGGAACGAAAGCCTTCAAAAACTGTCTGCAGAATTCAAGACCTCAGCAAACAACACTGTTTCGAGAAGAGCAATAATCAGAAGGTTATCTAATGGCAGCATTTGTGTGTAGATGTGTGCCATTGCTGTCCAAGAAAAACATCAAGGACAGAATGAAGTTTTTGGCAGAATATGGAAAGTTTGATCCCAAGTGGTTCAGCAGAGTTGTGTGGACGATGAATCATGATTTGAGTTGCATGGTGATGGTCCAGAGAGGTGTCTTTGAAGATATGGTGAGAAATACAACAGTGAATGCCTCTCTACTACAATTTAGTATGGAGGTAGAGGTGTCATGGTGTGTGGTGCCTTTTCAGCTGCTGGTACTGGTGAGCTGCTTTACTGTGAAATGTCAATTAAGGCATTGGAGTACACAGAAATATTGCAGAAAGGCTTCCTTCCCACAATTGAAAAGTTGCTCTCTAAAGAGGAATGATCACATTGTTTTTCAACAAGACAATGCTCCTGCTCACACTGCGAAGACCACCAATAAGTGGCTTGAGAACAAGTCCATCAGGCTCATGTTTTGGCCTGGTCAGAGTCAGGATTTGAACCCTATATAGAATATAGTATCACATTAATCTAAATGATTAATAATTGATATATTAAATGTTAGGAGTGGAACGGCCAGCATTTTTTTTTTACTCCAAAATCAAGATAAAACAGAGGTAATGCTACTTCGTCCGAGAACACACACACACACACACACAGCCTGTTTCCTTTCCCACCAGCTCCCCCAACATCAAACTGGATGAAAGGTTGGACAGTAGATGGATACACAGAGATATATAATAGTTTTCTCAGGGTCTGTGATGAGCTCGTGTGTCTCAGCAATAGAAGCAGCAATAGAAGACAATATTACACATACTGTAGCAGAGGCTGCTCGCCAGGGTTTGGCTTGTTGGACCTTTGGCTTTGCGGGAACCACTGATAACTCGAAGGACCATAAATAAAGTGGAGATCACTTTCGGGAACACTCTCCCAGCGCTGGTTCGTGGATTTCAGCTGTATGTACCTCGGTGGGTTGTCCAGAACACAACTTAAGCCTAGGATTCTGGGAAAGCTTTATTCAGGTTCAAGCTAAGCATATTACACAACGGTGCACATAACCCCTGAACGCTACGGTCTGGCCCTCGATTCAGGTCTGACAGGTCCGAGATTGACTTACATATATAATCTTGAGATCCCATCACTAAGGTGATGACAATACTGTAATGGTAAGGGAGGAGACCATTATTGAGAATCCTAAGTTCTAAAGTAAAGAGCGAGGGCAAGGGAATACAATATTATACCTAAAGTTAGGAGACAGAGGGCCTTTTCTTTACATACATAGAAGGTAAAGGATAAAGAATTGTACATCACAAGTTACAGTACTGTACAATAGCGATAAGAGGTCGTGTAAAGTGCAAAGGACCACATCAGTGCAAAAACGGAATGGAACAGTCATTTGTGTAGGAAGCAGTGCAAGTACACAATGATCGTGCAAAGTGAAGCATACAGCAAATACAACAGTAATATAGTACAACAACACTACAATAATACAAAGTCAACAATAATAATACAGTAATTCAACAACTGACTGTGCACTGGAAAAATAAGTAATAAGAGAGAAACTTTAGAGAGGGACTGGCTGGCTGTATGACCGTCTCAATTTAGCCTTAAGCAGTGTTATATGCCCTGATGGCCGCAGGGATGAATGACCTGCGATAAGTTTCCTTTGTGCACCATAGGGAACATAACCAGTCACTAAAGACACTCCTTTGTGCCACAACTGCTGCACGTAGAGGATGGGAAGCAGTCAAGACTGATCCCGAACACCGCACCAGCCTTCCCGAGCAGCTTGTTCCGATGCTGCCACGCCTACAGATTTCGGCTTCGTGCGGGATGCAGCCCTGGGGTCTGCAGCACTGGGGACCTCCTCTCTGGAAACCCCTTTTTCTCTCCACCCACCCAGCCACAAGCCTCCAAGCCACTGGAGGAAGCATTCATGCCAGTGCTCTGGAAAGAGCAGCAAGATGTAATCCAGCCCTATGGTACTGGCCACTGCCACTCTGACTTGGCTTAGCTGAGGCTGCTCAGTCAGGTAAAATTCTGCAGCTGTGGAAAAAAGAAGACAAATGGATGTCGATCAAGTGCTATTCCTCCACATGCCACCCAATGTCTATTAAATGTTTCCCTTACGTTCTGCAAACACTTCTGTTCACACAGCTTTCTGACTACTAATTGCACTGCAGTCTTGAATCACGATCATGAATGTTTTATTCTACATATGGGCATTTGTTAGGACATCACGATCATGACATCACTACGCTGCTATAGTTACCTGTGTTCACTGGAACGGTCATTAAGACACCCAGCAAGATGAGTCCTGGGTATGTAAGAACACTTCCCAAATTCACCATGACGTTAAAGGCTAACAGCAAAGGACATGTGATGTTAGTGGGGTCATTAATATACCAGAATACCAGAAATCCTTTAATGTCTGCTGATTCCATAAATTCCCATTATCTGCAAAAGATATCAAAAAGTTAATTTAGCAATAATAGGCAATAATAGTGCAATCAATTGAGCAATTACCCTCTAATAATGTCTATCATCTGCAGAGAGGAAGGATTTGGACACCTGATAAATTGCAGAGTTCCCAAGGAAAATATAACCTAATGTGGGGCACTTAAAGCATAATTTGTGGATGCAAGTAGAGCTGCATTGGAGCACAAGTGGTTGTCACATTGACAGAGTGACATAAGGAGTGGCGACAACTCACAAAACAGCAGGAGGCCCTGAAGGCATAGGACCCCCCAGGGCATGGCCTGCGTAGGTGGCCAGTACTCCACACGAGTGCAGTAGAGCAGCACACAGAGCCAGGAGTGCATGCAGCCGCTGCACAACCCAACACAGGACAGAAGCGTGCTCATGGGCCCTGGCTGTCCCTCCCCGATGCGACTCCTCAGGAGCACCTGGTGAGCGCAGTGACAGGATTGATGCTGCGAACAGGAGGTCACATTCTTGATGGAAACAATCATGTCATGTGCTCACACGTGTTGTCTGACCTTGAACAGGGCTGACGTGCATGCAGACCCCACCTCCAGCGCCACACCAGTGATGGAATCACTATGGAAACTGTCCGCATAAGCCATCATGACGATTCCAGTGATGGAAAGGATGGTTCCCACAATCTGAGGAAAAGACAGAGCTGGAGAGCACTGAAAAGGACTTCATATTGTGCCTGTTCATCACCATCTGCTCTTTCTCAGAATTTTGATGTCCTGCAGCAGTTTTTCTTTGAGACCTCCCAAGCCCCAGAGATACACCACCACTGTGACGGTGCAGTGGCTAAAGAGCTTGATGTGCTATACCAAACAGTTCCCTTCTCAAATTCACCATGTGGCCCGGCCCGACTTACCCTCACCCCCATAAAGGTGTCCCTCAGGCCAATCCAGGACAGCAGGAAGGCAAAGGCCTGACTGCAGCACAGGATGGCACTGGTGTCACTGGCGGAGATGTGAGAGAGAGCCAGCAGGTACAGGTAGGTGGAGAGACTCCACAGCATGGAGAAGGGGGCCACACTTCTTAGCAGGGAGTGCAGCATCACACCTCCCTCCCCTAGGAACTTGCTTCACTGTCTGGGAGAAGGGGTGAAAACACCAAGCTGCAGACTGGTAGAAGAAACAGGAAACACTAAGAATTTAATCAGGAGTACTGGCAAAAGGAGTGTGGCCTTGTAGAAGACAGCCATTTCTAAACCACAGGGTGGCAGTGAACCTAAAGGCCCTTTAATATTTCACTTTTCCATGTTCCATCACGGTCCATGAACAGTCGAGCACATGGACCATTCTACTCATACTACATTTGTCTCTGTATGTGTACGATCCTGGTCGGTGGTGAGAATATTTCACCACGCAACAAGAGGGCACATGCCGTCCTCACGGAATGAATGAAACTTTAAGCAGAAGCAGAGGTGGGAGCATACAACAGTCACACAATAGTGATCGAGAGCAAACTGCTTTTGAATCTGTTGGCATGTGAAGATGAAAAAGAAGATGGTATGATAAATACTGTAATGATGAATACTCTCCATCTACTCTTCCTTCTTTCATAGCTGACCTTTTAAATTCGCTGCCATGTACTGGAAATTCCCAGCAGATCACTAATCTATTCCTTGCACATGCAGACGACATGCAATATGTCTGCTAGATATGAAATCTGGGCTGCAATGTGCAGTCTGCACAGACACTCTTGATAACAAAAATTACATTCTGCACACTGTCTGTGGACTGTGACAGAATGCAGTATGTGAAGTATGAATGGGCCTTAACCTGGGCAACAAGGCAGTAAGAATGGGAGGTCAGTCTAAAGCACACACACAGTCACACACTCCTAACAACTTAGAGATCTTAATTAGCCCAACAGCATGTTTTCAGACTGCAGGAGGAAACCCATGTGATCATGCAATCTATACACACACACACACACACACACACACACAGCAAAGGTGGGCCTGAAACCCCTAACTGTGGAGGAGGGAGGCAGCAGTGCTACCCACTGAGCCACCACAGCACCCCTGCAATGAAAACTGAAGGTAAAACAAACACTCTTAACACTTGTGTTAAATCGTGGACACACTGAAAGGCAACGCATTAGACAAACTCCAATGCAAGCATTCATTTAGCTAGAAAAGACCTGAGCAGATAAGACTCACAAAGCAGATTACAACAGGATTTTGTGACCCTGACTGTTTAAGGATTGCTCCACTGAGTGATAGGTCCAGCCTGTAAGCATCACTCACACCAATCTGAGTGTATCAATATCGAACGCTCAAGGTCTCCCAGAGGGTTGCATGGTCACCTCACATAAAGCCTCTTCTACGTGTACAGTTTTCATGTGGACTTCAAGACATTTTGTTGTTGTTTAGTCACACAGTCGTGTCCGACTCTTCGCGACTCCGTGGACTACAGCACGCCAGGCCGCCCTGTCCTCCACCGCCTCTCAAAGCCTGTCCAAACTCATGTTCACGTTGCTTCCACTACACTGTCTATCCATCTCATCTTCTGCCGTCCCTTCTTCCTTTTGCCTTCAACCTTTCCCAACATTAACGTCTTCTCCAGTGACTCCTGTCTTCTCATTGTGTGCCCAAAATATTTGAGCTTTATCTTCATTATTTGTCCTTCTAATGAACAGTCAGGATTGATTTAATATAGACTGGCGAGACATTTTAGGAAGTGGTGATTGGGCTCACAATCTGGCCGTGTGTTCTGTGATGGACCGGTATCCTGTCACTTTGTGCTCTCTAGGCCCGGCTCCCACAGCTCTGCACAGTTGTACAAGCGATTCCCATAAATGAATAAATGGAGTGACTGGTATGTCACCTGAAGAGAGTCATGGGCCCATGCCTCTCGCCTGCTCTGACAAGGTGGCCCAGGTAGTACAAAGGGAAGGAAAACAGGTTCCAGGTGCAGCAGAAACAGGTGATGAAGAGGGGGGACGTGCAGCTCCTGCAGGACTATCCCGGTGGCATGAGTGCTGCTGGCCCAGGACAAGGCCAAGGCTACACAGGCCCCCAGCCCATCTACTGCAGGCAGCAGCCATCAGGGTGGTCATTCCTGCTTTGTGGTGTGGATGTACCAGATTGACGTCCCCCACCCCTCTACCCATCTACCACAGAGCAGGAAGATGCGAGTTAGATTAATAGCCAGGACCCCTACAGTCCCATGGACGTAAAAGATTTCACTTTTGTGGATCTGCAGTTTCGTTTGACAGAATATTACAGAGAAGTCCTCAGATGGTATGCACTCTGACTAATGTTCTGATTAAAAATCTGCAGAGATAAATTACTAAGCAAATTTAAAGCAAAAAAACTATGCGGCACAGTCTTCTAGTGACAGCTGCGCCCAGGTGTGACCACTATATAACCTACAATTATTACACTACAGATCAGTGAGGACATTTCCCATTTCTGGATTAAATTTTATTGATATTGTCCTACTAGTAAACTACCCTGGGAAAGAAAAATAAATTACTCTAATGCTGACCCCTGTGTTAGTGGTTCTGTTATGTAATGTGTATATGAAAGATAAATTGATTTACCTCAAGGATTCTTACAGATTTCAGTCAGAGGAACTATATTCAGTGAAAATAGCATGGTCTCAAACTCAAGGTAAGGGGGCACTTGTTCAGTTTTGCCCCTACTTGAACCATTTCTTGCTGGCTTTGTACAGTTACATGCTCAAATCCATTATTCGTAATCCTTAGCTACTCATCCAGTACTGGGTCACATTAACAAAAACTAATTCATTCATAATATAAAAAGTCACAATGATCAACATCACTGTGGGGAGTGTGGGCACTGCAAACTGAGCAGAGAAACATAACTATCATTTAGATCCCTGTAAACAGACTGTACAGTTACAAGGTGAGTCTGAATGGTTTACCTTGCAAAGCGGGCGAGGGAGACACCTTGGCTGTTAGCCTGCTCAGGCTAAACCCTGCTCCTCTGCCAACCTCCAGTCTCAGTGTTCGGCCACCTCAGGATCTCATTCGCATGTGAAGGGCAGGTGGATTAACGTGCTAGAAGTAAGGAGATTTGGAGACGCCTCATTTTGTTCATACTGGAGCATCTTTACTGACTCCATTGAATGTTGCCTTTTATAGATTAGCAGAGCGCCGCCCTCTGTTCATACTCTGTTTTCGTAAATGTTATCTAAGACTTGGTTTCCGCACCTTTTCAGGATGTTGCAATGGTTAGAGCTTGACACCACAGTTATGATAATGAGGAAGAAAATTTCTACGTGTTGACAAGAGACATTATGTCTTTTAAAGGAGGTTAGATCTATAATTAAACGTGATGCTGACAGTCTTAACCAGCAGCATGAATGACAGGGAAAAGAGCAGGACAGAGTTTCTGCAGCGAGAGACAACGACATCACGTCCAGAGTTGTTCAACAATGGACTGCAAAGACATTACTTATCTACAGCTGCTATTGCTGAATTAAGATTTTTAAAATGTAACCTGTAGCCCCGTTAACCATTTCAGACATTCACAGATGCTGGAATATAACAGACTCTGAAAAGTCCAGCTGAAATCAAATCTTGAGGCAGGGCCGTGGAAACCTCACACAGACAGGCAGGACAGGTCAGTCACTTTAATTCTCTAAACAGAAAGATGGCCAGTCAAGTAGAATTTCCACACTGCTTACAAAATAAGGGAAAACACTCATTTTTATACATTTATTGGTCCGAAGAATACAAAACATTTGCAAAAAATTGATTGCTGAATCTCTTTACAACATACAAAAAAAAAAAAAAAAAAAATTTCCCTGAACAGAGCACAACCCCAATAGTCATGAGTAGTAAACCTGGTCAGAATTACCAGCTTAACCTGCTAATTAGAAACAATGAGCTGGATGTTATCGGCCCATGAAGTCGCTCGTCCAAATCGGAGCCAAAATGTTCCATGGTGGTTGCCTCTAACCAGGAGGCCGTGTGATCAGCGGCAACTGTGACCCAGAGTTGAGTGAGCGTCTGAGCACACACACACACACAGACACACACACACACACACACAAAATCAGGTATGAGACAATTCATAGAAAAGAATCCCCCTAAAAAACAGGGAAAAGGAGTACTAAAACTTAAGAGGTGTTCAATACTCGAGCTTGTGTATTAACACAAATCTGTTGTTTGCAAACAAAGTTTTTACTTCATTTTCAACTGGCAAAGATTTTTTTAATCCATTTTTTTTCCCAGACCACGACGATCTGAACACATTTTCAGCAGCAGAGCCAGAAACCAAAACACCTGTAGAGAACAGTTCAGCTTGATAAACCAGAAAATCACCTCAGCTCCACTGTGATCAATCTAATTTGGGGCCAAGAACTAAAGACAGGAGGCACCAACATTAATCTTCCGCAAGATGTTTGCAAATTTATAAAAAGAACGGATTTCAGAAAAGATTTTAGAAAACACCAGGTGTGGAAAAGTAGCAAGGGTGACAAGGACGGGCACACACGCACACAGAACCTACCCCTGCAAACACTGACCTGCGGGGGGGGGGGGACACTAAAGCAAGCTGAAGAGACATGACATGTTATCTATCAGGGGCTGCTGTCAACACAAGGTGTGCACCTTGATGTCACTAGTACAGTGATCCCAATATCAGCTTCATTGTTATTGTGGATGACCTGCATGCACCTTCGAGTGAGTAAACCTTGAGGCAGTTAACCAGAAACTCAAGTAAAAAAAAAGACCACAAAGCTGGTGTATTAAACCATGAGGCCCCCAAGTGGTGGGAGCAGGAAAGACACAACACCTCAGCCATGTTGCGTCAGAGAGGAATGGAGCTGACCTGACCAGCAGAGACAAACAGCCAGAAGGAGGTAAGCAAGGATGACGAAAAGGAAGAAGTGCAGCCATGGAGGCCCGAGCACGCCTCAGTCCTCCAGCACAATGGGCTCGCCAGTGCTGGCAGCCTGCACTGGGGGCAGTTTCACCTTGACCAGGAGGTGGGGCTTCCTTGCAGCTCGCCTCATCTCAGCCTGGCTGAGGGCCTTCCTCAAAGCCCTGAAGCAGGGACACAGCCTGTGAGCGTGTGAACACTTGCCAAGCCTCAGTGGGGAACCAAGCAGTTTCTCAGAATGAAATGCTAACGCATTTCTGGGTAGCACCTTACGCTAGATTCCTACGAATTTCAGTAAAGATCTAAAAATCTGCAGACAGCACTACAGACTGACAAACACTCAATGGATATGATCCATCATGGGCCTTATGGCCTGAACAGTACCTTGTGTCTTTGGTGGCCACGAAGACCACAGGGTTGGGGGGAACTCCATGGCTGACTTTCTGCCTCTTAATCACAGACTGGGAGGCAGCCCGCAAGCCTGGGGTCAGAGCCCTGCCATTGCTGGATAGGCGTAATGCTTCAGTCTGTGGGTGAAAGGGAGGCCGAGTTATGTGTGGTCAGAGAGCCTGGGGTGGGCACTCAGCTAGACCAGACAGGACTGAGATGGGGAGGGGGGATAACAGAGAGATCAAGAGAGATGCTGATGGGAGTGTGATAAGGAGAGTGAGCAGGCAGGGCACTCACCGTGTCAAAGGGCCTCTTGCCCAGCAGACCACTGGTGCCCCGCTGGTGTCCCCCTGGGCTACGGCTGATTGGCACCAGGTTGCTCCTGGGGACTTTCGGCTGCTGCGGGGCCTGCAGGGCTGAATAGCAGAAAGACACGGTCAGGCTAGTCAGGGATACAGCGACTCCACAGCGCCCCTCACTACTAGCTCTTACCCAGCTCTTTGAGCACTGTGGCCAGGTCTGGTCTGGAAGTGGGTCGGGTCCTCAGCAGGGCCTGTGGGGCTTTGGGGAGTCTGACCATACCTAAGAAGGGCAGAGAACACGTGAGAGGGACAGCCACGGTGAAGACATGCAGCATTTAAGGCATAGCCTGTCCTCACTTATCCCCAAGCATTTGAGCCACCCCCAAAGCCATTTTAAACCCGTGTCCTGTTTGCCTGTCACCCTGGTCTGGTAATGGTCTGTGATTTCCTGTCACCCCACTCACACTCGCTCCGGACCACGGCAGCGCTGACAGGGACATAGGGCTGTCGGGCAGCACGACGGGGCCTCAGCACATCGCGGCAGACACGGCGGGCCGCGCGGGTCAGTGCCGTAGCCTGCAGGATGAAGGTCTGCCTGTTCTTGGCCAGTAGCTTCGCCCGGCTGGTACTGTTGGCCAAGGGGAACATGTCCTGCACCTCCTGGCTCCTTGGGTGACTTCTGGGCATATCATCCTGACATGGGGGGAGGGGGTAAGCAATTGTTACTTGGCATGAACAAGAACAAGATGCAGGAACCTGTGAGCGGTAGGGCATACCGAGCTGGCCCGCACCGCCCCCTCCAGCTGCGTGGGGGTCTTCAGTCCTCCGTATTTCTTCCAGTAAACCCAGCATGATGCACAGAGCCTGCACTGCATGCTGGGAGGCCCCCAGGCATACCACTGCTGGGAATGGACAGCTGCAACAGAAAGAGCTGCCTGAGAGCCGTGTTGGCACTCAACACTGATTCCTCATTGGATCAACAAGAGAGGGAGAGAAAGCTCCATACGGCTCGACTGGCCAGCAAGCTTTGCATGCATGTCCCAAGGCCAAGTTAGGTGACAAGGCTACTCACTCACCTTAGCCTCATCATTGATAATACAATTGGAAATCCTTTTTGGGCTCTCGAACCCAGAGCACACACCCCGCAGTAGCCCTTCCCAGGCCCAGTTCACTCTAAGCGTCTCCCCCATAAATCAGTCATTTCGTTTTTACTCTTCCTCGCCCTGCCTCGGTTTCACTGTATTAATCTGGCTGCTGATCTGACAGGCAACCAAATTTTCCACCAATGAGCTCACTCTACCCGCCCCACAGACCACAAACAGACTCACTGTGGCAGCTCTCGCAGCTCAGCCCTTTCTGGAAGCCCGATGTCCCATTGGGTCCCAGTTTGCCACCGGAAGCCAAGATCTGGTTCGGGTTCGGCTTGGTGCTAGTGACACCAGAGAAACAGTTTCAAGTGATGGCTGGCTGTGTTAAATCACCCTGTAGAGCACGCGGTTTTATAGGCACTGAAACTCATGGAGGGGGTCCCAAACCAGATCTCCCCCCAAAACCAATAATGGCAAGACATCAATTAGTTCTGAGCTAATGACTCAAGTCATGAGTCCAGCTGGTAAGTAGTGAAGGCTGCGGGTTCGAGTCATGATCATGAGCACATACTTACTAGGTAGGAATGTACACTTGCTTCAGCTTGCTGTCTGCTTCCGCCGCCTTCAGCCGTTTCTATAAGCGCAACACGGTCAGAGGTGCTCTTTAACAAAAGACTCGAGTGTGCTGTGTGTTACCTTGCATCTCACTCCACATCTTGCTCTTAAAGACTTAGAGACTCATTAACAAGAGTAAAATGCAAGACAGAGGTCACCAAGGTCAAGCACACTTTGAGAATGCTGACTATTAAACATTCATAACCACACAGTCTTGGGAAGCCTGGTGCCTTACCCAGGAAGCACAGGGTGGGGGGTGATAGTACCTTATTATTCTAATATTTATTTACAGTATGCTGCAGTGAGTGTCTGGGTACTCCAGTTCTCTCCTACCTTCCCATTACAGATGGGATTCGGTGACTAACCCGTTCTTAATTGCATATGAAACTCATGCCTTTAAATTCATCAGTCATCACTTTGACACACTATACAGTCACATGCGAGACCCATTTGAGGGTGAATGGGGGGGGGCTTACCTGCTGTATGTATCGGTCGGTGGTCTTCCACATGTAGTAAAACTGTACGATGCTGGCCAGGGACTTCCAGGGCAGCTGGGGAAAGCGGGTTAGACAGTAACTACGGTTAACTACAGGAACACCTCACCACACGAGCAAACGGCTCAAACGATTTCACACACAGCTCCTGTCAATGTTCTGCAAACCAGCACCTCACCGCCTTCCAGAAGCTTGCTTTTAAAATGTGTATTTTAGTATTAATCCCCACCTCTTAAAAGGTGAGGACACTTAAAAGCAGCCGAGTGCTCATGATAAAGATAAAATTTCACAGCAGCAGATTCCAATCTTTCATTCCACACTTTGGCAGAATTCCATTTTGTTTGCTGGTCATGGACCCCAGTTTGTCTCCATTATAGGAGAGACAGACAAAATGTTTTGCATGGAGTGACAACACACACAAGAGGCTGCTGTACACAGTTAAAGTGACAAAGACTGTATGTGTGAGTTTCACTAAATTTAAGTGGATGAAAATGGCCTCTGTACTGAGTGAACTGGAACGGGACTGACAGAGCAGGTATTTAGCAAGATGAGCACCAGGTACCCAGCACAGCTGGGATGGTTCCTACGGTCTGGCAGGGTCACTCACAAAATCCTGGCGAATGTCGTTGAAGTCCTTGCCATACTTCTCCAGCGCGTCCTCGAAGAGTACAGCCTCTGAGGCACTCCACTCCTCCATCTCATCCCGGCAGAGTACTGGGCCGCCCTGTGGCACCAGCGCGCACATGGCCCGCGCCAGGTCGTAACCATTCTTCTGCAGCATGTCCATGGCATGGAACTGAGGGTGGGAAAAAGGCAGTTAGGGCCAAGGTACCTTGCTGTGTCATGCAAGAACGTCCCCTGCTGACTCACCAATGTGATGTCCCTTGAGGCTGCGGCAGCGCTCATGTGCAAGCTAGGCTGTCGGATGGAGCTGCTGCAGTCCAGAGCCCGTGCGAATGTCCCAATGGCACTGAGGGAAGAGGGCACAGTCAGTACCAGTTCAACTATGAGTTTCCAGATCGTAGGCTGGTCCAAACTCCCTACTACCTCAGCATCTAGAAAAAGCTAGATCACGCTCAGTGGTAGTAAATTCTGCAAAACAAAGAGCTTGGAGTCCATTGAGGAGCTCAACTGCTTTCAGGAAGTGATTTAATAAAGCTGCGAGAATTATCTGGAGAAATGGAGAGTGCAAATGCAATTTTATGCAGGCTTTGAAAACGCAGAGGTAGTGGCATAGTTTCACTATTCCCTTATGCCATGGTTGTAAGTCGGGGGTTTTAAATAATATTATCACAGGACTTGAAATGAGCCAAATATTTAGCAGTGTGGAGCTTGTCATAGGGAAGCCAGGCTAACCGTGCCACAACCAGGAACTGATCAATCTCAGGATCCTTCAGCTGGTTGTCAGGATCCCACACCATAGTCTCCAGCTTATCCAGCACACGGTCGTCTGACTCCCCTGTGATGAAAGAGGAACCTGGAGTCAGGACTGCTGCTTTTTCATCCCCATAGTCCAGGAGTGACCAACCAGCTGGACTCTTGTTGGCCATCCTAGCCATAGTCACTCACCCACATCTCAACCCTGAATTATCAATTACATTTTTTGTTCATCTTCAGTTTAAACACTACACACAATAGCATCAATTTTGCAGGTGAGGATATCAGTGCATACCCCTAAACAAAAGTCTGCTACACCACATTTTTATGACACGGCTTTGCAGTGTCAGTATCTCTGACCACAAATGCAGACTTCCTAAATTAGTCAGTTGGCCATCCGATGCACTCATATGCCTGTCCCAAATGGCACACTTGTACCCTTTGGCCTTCCCCCAAGTGCACACTTTAGTGACACTGATGACATGCCAAAAGCAGACCTGAGGTTGTACAAGTACTTGGGCAGTTGGCGTTAAAAAGTGATCATCTGTGACACTTCTTGTGTCACGATGTTGCCGACACATACGCCGTAACCATAAAAAAATAGTTTGTTCACGGTCCCCTTGTTACAACTTTCTCATCTTGCTATTTTCACCAAAATATACAGCTCTTCCCATTACACATCTCACTGTTTTCACTGCAGTTAGGCTGACATGTAACGGTGCTTTCACAATGGCTAATTTATACACATGCTGTACAAATGCTTACCAGTGAGTGAGCTACTTGTGTGCTTTTCCAAGCCATGGAAACAGTCATATACACAAATCAGAGAAGCTGTGGATGTACTTTACCTGTGCAAATGCTTTTCAGTTATGGCATTTTATCTTGTAACCTGTACATACACTATATATGCAAGAGATGGTAAAGGGAGCTTCTACAACCAATTAACTTTATGTTGTCTGAATATTTGAAAAATGAACTCTGTGAATCAAGTGAAACAAGCATGTAACCAAATCCAAAACATACAAAAAAAAAAAAATACTTTCTAAAATAAACCTGAGTGTCATCTCGTCCATCCCTGAAACCTATATCAATTATTTTAACGTAAATTTAAAACCATTGACTTGTATTGCAATACATTTCATTTTTGTCCGTTTTGGCCAAATGCTGTAACAGTAAAATAATGTGATTTTGCTTCAGGAATGGACGAGATGACGCTCAGGTTTACTTTAGAGAGTTTACTTTATTATTCGTATGTTAAGTTTTGGATTATTCTATTACATGTTCATTTCAGAAGTGATTTACAATGTTCATTTTTTTATATATATAGATCTAAAGTATGTATAAACCATAATCTGTCTATAAAATGTGTAAATAAGTCACACTTAAATATCTTTTTCCTCCACTCTTGTGCTGTCCATCGATACACACCAGGTTTGCTTTGGTCAGCATCTGCGACCACGCCCACCAGATCACAAAATATCTTGGGTAACAGTCCACATGGAGTCCAGTATCGATGCAGACTTCACCGAAGACTGCATTAGGGGCACTGATGAACACACTTTTGAAAGCAAAGATGAGAAATGGGACACTTTACAGCCTTGTACACTTCTCAGGTATGTGCAAATGAAGACTGCAAGGGTTCAAGTGTGCATTTTGGACAGGGTCTTCCTACATTGATAGACCCCTAGTGGTTTGTGGTGTAACTGCAGGGCATCCATGGAGGGGTGAGAGCTACTGCTCTACCAATAACATTAAAAAAACAGTAACAGGAGCATCAGCAGAGAACAAAAACACAGCATAGTGCTTCCTTAGTTACTGTGGATATCAGTGAGAACACAGAGTGGGTTCATTTCTGAGATTGCAGAATGCTCTTCTGACATTTAAACTAGTGAGGCAAGCATTGATTGGTTAGCTCAGGATACTCCCAACCACCACAAGTTATGAAGACTCATTCATCCTATCACTAGTTTATATCATTGTGGGGTCACCTCTAACTGTTCACCTTCTCCCTCCCTGCGGGGCGTCTCGCCTCCAGATTTGGAGTCTCACTTGCCTTTAGCGAGCTTGTCTGGAATCTCTGCCTGGTACCGTAAGCCAACTCGGATCTCTCCCTGGTCTGCCAGTAGGGTTTTCTCCGCTGGGTCAAATACCAAGGAGTAGTAGAAGGAATCCTGAAACAGGAGTACATTGTGCAAATGCATCAGAAAACACTAGATTTGAATACTTGGTTACCAGGTTCAAGAAATGTGCATTTAAATGTCTCTTTTGAAAAAACGGACAATTAGCACTTGAAGGCACCTCTTTCTCCAGGTACCCTGCTAGCACGTCCGTTTCGTTCAGGAGGGTCACGTTACATTTCCCCCTAAACACAGACAGCGAGGAAACATAATAATGAGGGGGAAAAAAAAAAAAAAAAAAAAAACATGCATAAAAACCAAGGAGTCCTGCAGAAATCTAATAACCTTCAGGCCCATGGCTACCGCTGGATTGTAACACCATCTGCCATTACAGCTCTTCTGAAGCCAGCTACTTCGCTACAGTCCCAACAGGCTAAAGTACCTGAACCATTCTTCATCAACAAATCCATTCCACAGGACAGAAAACACATTTAGAGAAAAGCAAGTTCTTCATGAAGTGCTGGTGCTCTCGTGGACCCCTGACGGCTAAAGCACCAGATACACTTTGCGTGGCCCCTTACCGAATGTGTGTGGCGGGCAGGGACTCGAACTGACGGGACAAAAAGACCTCCCTGTGCTTCAGCTGATGCTTCTGGGCCTCGGGCAATGGGGGCTGCTCAGTCTCCTCTTCAAACTCCCCTGGGTGAGGGCAGGAACACAGCAGTCAACAAGCAACACCGCTGCTGTCACACTACAGGTGTGAAAAGCATCATGCAAACTGGAGGAGCTGCTCGGCCTTGCAGACCTGTGCATACACGATTCCTTTGATTTCTGTTAAACACCGCCGAGCCAGCACTACATCTCCTTGCGACAGATGGAGAGAATCGCCACTGTTAAGGTGGTAAAGCTGAAAAGGCATCTCCACGGTCGAGAGGATTGCCAGTTTACCTGCCATCTGCTATGCAAATTCTCTTTAACCATTAAAAAAACCAACTGAAATATTTCCAGTGACAATAGACTGAATTCCCCTTAACTATACACCCTGGTTTTAGAGGGTGGAAATTACATGCAAATAGTAATGTCTTAATAAACCTGATTAGTGCAGCAGTCCACAAGAGTGCAAAAGAACCACACTTCAATGAAAGTTAATATGGTAGATGCACTGAACAAGGTGGAGAAGCCACCATCAAAACCATCACCGCAGGCCACTCCCATGATTGTTACTAATGTCAAGACTCCAGTAACCAACCCCATAAGGGCCTGATAACATTAAATTGCCAGCTACTACAAAAACAGAGGAACCTAATATTTTACCTTTTAATCTGAAAATAACAATTAGAGCTGCTGTTAAAATTTCTTTTGGCCTGTTTTGCCAATGACAATAAAGGATTCTAATACTCCAAGTCTCAGAGAGCAGAACAGAATCTTTTTTTTTTTTTTTTTTAACCACCGGTCAGTGCCATTGCAAGCATTAATGCCCATGAGTGAAGTGAATGATCAGGGTGACTTGCGTTTTCTCAGAATTCTGACCCCTGCAGTGACACATAGGAAAGCCTGACAAGAACAGGACACCTCCAGATAAAAAAAAAAAAAAAAAAATGCAAATAGTCAGACAGTGACAGATAGGCATCATTTACACAAGCTGAAATACACCCCCCCCCCCCCATCTTAAAGGCACAGGCAGCTCTTAATGGGTTAACCCCTTGCGCACGACAAAGTCTCCATGCATATCAACACTCTTGTTCTACTCAGCATGCCACAACACAATGTAAGAAGAAAATAAAGGGGGCAGATAAGATGGAGGGGGTTGGCAGGTGGAGAGGGGGAAGGGTGCTGGCACTGGGAGAGATGTGGTGGGGAGACTGGGGCCAATGCCAAAGCAGCATTTCCATGCGAGAACCCTGCCTTAGCTTTGACATGGATCCTAACAGCAAATGAGTACAGATCAGCCATAAGATAAATAAAAAGCTAGAAAGGGATCACTCAGTCCATGCCAAGAGTGTAGCATATTCCACCACAGTGTGACCAGACATGGACAATATCAGTACTACAGTAATAATGATTGGAAAATTTACTGTCAACCATTTTTGGCCACACACACCCAAATTTGAATTAACAGTTCCCTGATCCCAGTACCATTCCACGCAACAAGCCCAAGTATTTCTTCTGCTTTTGAGATTCCTGGGAAACACATGGCTTCTCAAATGAATCTTTAGGCAGTTCCATTTACTGCCACATAGTGCCTGTATGTGGTACTGCACCATTATAAGCAGAAAGAAAGCCAATGGTTAAGAATTAATAGGAACCGGGTGAGGGGTGGAACAGAGCAGCTACTTACTGGCACTGTTGTCGGCCAGGTTGTTAAGAGCACCAGAGAGGTCCCTCCTTCTGAACAGACACACTACCTTGGCTTCCACGTTGCCATTGGCGGTCTGAGAATGAGCACACGTTCCAAAGTGTCAGTCAGTGGGGTCCCAGGTGAAACCACCAAGACGACGGCAGAACAGCATGGCAGAGCAAAGGTTAGGTGCGTGTTTAAGTGATTTGATCAAAGCTGGACAGCACATTCACATTCTAATGAGGTTTGCACTGAATCAACTTAGCTGCAGCTTAGGTGAGATTATACAGAGACCAGAAAACCTTGGCAAAGGGGCCAATACACAAAGTGAACTTCACTGTAAATACTTTGTCAAAATAAGAGCTTCACAAATCCATCAGAGCAAAGGCAGTTCTCAGGCATAAACAGACCAAGCGTGTGATTTAACCTGAACTCTTACATGAATTATTAGATGGAGAGAAGTGGAGATAACATCTGCCACCTGAATGATGACTGCAGGTAAATTGTTAGACTGCATGCAGGAATATAAAGACTGCAGGTAAATTGTTAGACTATGTACGAATAGAAAAAAACAACACAAAAGGTATTCTACAAAACAGGTGTTAAATTCATTCAAGTATTTAGTGACAGTTTTCCAGAGCATAGCATTTCCTCCATCACATCGCTGAAAGCAAACAGAATGACGGCATGCATCATGACAGCCTGTGCAATGCTTGTTAACAAAAGGCCAGGTAACCTAATGTTGCAATGAACTCAGCTTAATAGAAGGAAGCCCGTTGATTAAACACTGGAGAGGAAATCACAAAAAACGTCATTCTCACCTTGTTCAGTTCCTCTATCCGCCGGATCAGGTAAGGGTTACTGGAGGAGTTTTCAAAGTAGACGTAATCTGGAAGTAAAATAGGTGCAGTGCTTTGCAGATTCGTCCTGCAACATTTGGGATTTACCAGTCACACGTACTCGTGAATCTCAGTTCCAACATTTGAACGATTCAGTAAAAGTGCATCTTGCTACACCTTGTACCTCTAGGGCAAATAAAACCTATTTAAAATGTGATTTTATAAATATTTCTAAACAAGGTGACAAAACACAATGCACTTTTCATGCAAAGTGCTTGAGAGGTGTGGGAAATGTGCAGTGGTGCTTTTCGAACCCGACAAGCAGCAAGTAGAACAGCTCATACTGTTAAACGGAAACTAGAGTCTTTTCTTAGTCTGCCAGTCAATCACAGGGTTTCTATAGATGCCTCTATAGATGTGGGTAGTCAAACAATTAGAGGAATTTACTTAGACACTACGTGTACACCAGCACTTTTGTCAAGGACACACTGTTACAAACACAGCGCTCACAGCTTAGAATAAATACATAAACAGTCTCCACGTCATCTAACTGCAACTGACAGCACCGCTTGGCCCGGAAGACCCTCGTCTGCATAACGCGGGAACCGAGGCGACAAAGTCACCGCGTTCCTGCTGATGTGAGTCGTTGATGCTGGGGCAAGGATCACGTCTCAGACATTAAGGTGACACCATGAACGGCCATGCACACCGGCCCAGCTTGGCGGGGTGTGGTAAGATCCACATCCAAGGTGTCAATAGGGAATATGTCACACAGCCAAGCCCCTCGGGAAATTTTAACTTTAGGGGCTTAAGTCTCACATTTAATGTTTCAAATGTCGCATCGCTCACTTATTGAACAGATACTGCAACCCACATGGTGCTGATAAAGAAAGTGAATAATATCGTTATTAGTTTTCATGATTTCACAGCCCTCGGCCAAGCAGTTTAACGCTACAATAAAAGGAAAATTAAAAAAAATAATAATAATGTGACGACAGAGTAAACAGCATTATTAAAAGGTTTTAAAATAAATGCGTTGTGAAAGGAGATAAAATGTCCAGTGTGCAAAACACGGTGCGAGGGGCTAAAAGGCAGTCTAACTTTAACACCTTGCAAAAAGACACAGCGGTCTGTTTCCTACTGGAAATCATTAAAAAACTAAACTCTCAGTATAATAAGCGACGCAAACGGTTGCAAGCGAAGCGGGACGCCGTATAAGGCCGGGGCACAGCCCTCTACGTGCTAGTCAAGTGACTAACTAGCTAACTAGCTGCCGCCTAACTAGGAGGCGGCGATCGCTTATTAGCGACGCGAGGGGCTAACCGGGCTGCTAGGCGGCCAAAGCACGGAGCCCGGCACACAAATCACATTAGAAGGTGTAAATGCATGCGAGGGTAACGGGGGCCCAGCGACCCGGATCTCCGGGAGAGTACAAAGCACTTACCCCCTACTCGGTACATATTGGCTGCCATTCCTCCTTTATTAAGGCGCTAACCCGCACTTAAAAACGCTTATCTTTATATGGTCCCCCTCCACGCCTCCGGCGGCTAAACGGGCCGGACACGGCGATAAAGAGCGGACGTCGGAGCCCGACAGCGCTCCCCGCTCTGCACGCCTCTGCAGCCTTCCAGACTCAACTCTTCCTCCCGTCCTCCGCCTCATCTTCCTCTTCTTCACCTCAGCTGGGCTCGCACGCACTAAGCGTCCCCCCCGCTCGCGCTCGAGCACGCGCATTCTCCCGGTGTCTCCTGTCGATTTCTTTCACTACGATCACAGATCAAGTGTCATCTTTAACCTCAGTGCTACCCATGGATTACTGTCCCTGCTACAGCGAGCATCTCTTTAAAAACTACTGCCTAATTATTGCGTAACTAATTACGATAAAGTTACATGAAATAAAATGCATGGCAATGAATAGTATGTAGGCGTTATATCAAAACGCAGAGTAAATTAATGTAGTTAATAATAATTGGCATGCCCTTCAAAGGCAAAGCAGTGCATTATGTCTCACAACGTTAGATCAATGTAATACCCCTACTCATGAAGTACCGATAATTACAGAAAGTAGAGAATTAAAAGCCGCCCCTTTAAGTTTTCCTGAGGCTTTCTGTTTAGCCAACATTTTCCGCGCTTGTTCTGGGATTTACGTTTTTTGAAGGTACACGTTGATTTCTCTGGACCACAGATTTTAATATCTAGCGCCACCTCTGGACGGGTTTATAGTTAAAGGTACGTAGATGAATTTCCGGTCAATAAGAGCGTACCTGTTTCACACACAGACAGGCTTGCCCCCCCTTCACATTCACGCGGTTCGTGTTCGAATCCCACCTCTGCCCTGTGTGTGAGCAATTGCATGCTGTTTCTGTGCCTTGCAGCTGTTCTCCTGCAGTCTAAAGACCAGTGATTTAGACTAATTGGCGACTATAAATGGTTTGGTGTACCCCCTGTAATGACCTGGCATCCCATACAGGGAGTACCCCAGCTTTATGCCCTGGGACAGAATCTCAGCCATCACTGGATAAGTGGATGGATGTTTTAATATAAATAATGGGTGAGAGGTGTGTGTTTCCCTTACACTTTGATGGCAAGATGGTCTATAATCATTATCTAAAGTACTTTAAAATATGATTTAAGCAAACAGGGCAATTACATAGTTAATTTATTAGAGAAAATTTCCTTACTTATGAATAAATCATGTATTCAGATCATGTTGTTGCCATATTTATGAAAATGATTTTTTAAATGTTAATGTTGAGCATGAATAGAAGTCACCACTCAGGACAAACGTTTATACATTTTACAATGTTTATTTTTTAAATCCTACTGTGTTTTATTGATACCTTTACCTATCAAGGTAAGTGGTCAAGTGG
The DNA here is from genome assembly GCA_009936485.2 of Gymnarchus niloticus. Taxonomy (NCBI): domain Eukaryota; kingdom Metazoa; phylum Chordata; class Actinopteri; order Osteoglossiformes; family Gymnarchidae; genus Gymnarchus; species Gymnarchus niloticus. The sequence continues at coordinate 402,783 of JAACJT020000040.1, read as the reverse complement.
TAAACCTCTTCCAAAAAATACATTTGATTACATTTTTACTCACTTTACATTTTACCTTTTATTAGAATAAAAACAAGACTCACATTTCATACAGGGTGGTAGAAAATAAATGTTAATCTGGCAGTTTCAGATAAGAAGTTACTCTGTCAAAAAAAGAAAAGAAGTCACATTGGTATATTAAGTCAGCTAAGAGAATGTATTTGGTTTAACAAAGTCAGTTTTAATCTGGCTGATGTTGCCTTTCTACCACTGAACCATTGGAGTGACTGAAAACTCGACCCACTCCTTCCTCTACATTTTCCACACTACTTATCCCACACTGAGAACAAGCCATTTTGAAATACGCACCGCATCAAGGGTTGGGAATAGGAGGAATATCACATTTAACATGGTAAATCAATGAATAGTTTAATTAAGTTCATCCCTGGCATCTGAGTATTGAGTAATAATGACATGGCATATGTTTTAACGCAACAGTGGAGTGAAAACAATACACGTCCTAGATTAGATTATTCTCACCTTATTCTACAAGAGAGAAACAGTAAGTCAAGGCAAATATTAATGTTCTTTGTCTTTAGATCTAGGAAGAAAAGCATGTACTGGAAAAGTCTGACAAAAACATTACCCCACAAGACCATCCAGTCTTGCCCATACTGTGAGCCAGTTCTTGACATGTCCTATAAAATGCTTTCAAGTGTTACCAGGTGCATTTCTTAGGTATTCCTGGCCGAACTGTGGCAAGCAAAAAACCGTTTGGAAATGTGAGTGCTGATTGGTGGTGTGGTTGCCATATGTCACCTCTGGGTCTTTAGAAACACAAACAAGAAAACCTTGTTTATTTCTTTCCAGAGTGTTGAGTGAGGAACTGCCTCTCAGTTAAGATAAAAAGGTTCCATCCCTCCACTTTCTGTCATCATAGTGCTTGGTTTCCATCTGTTTCTGACATTTTTCTTTCTCAGGCTCTCATACAACCCATTTTTCTTCTATTATCCACACTTTTGAGTTCTTCTAGTTCTGACAATGAAATTTTATTCTCCACCCTGTCCATGGCACTTTTTATCCCCTTATCAGCACCCCCTGGATTACCTGTCTGCTCTCTCTCTCTATCGCTCGCTCTCCTTCTCACATACACACACATGCATGTAGAGGCACAAGCCCAGGATGAGAGACAGACACACCTCTGCCCTATCCTTCACCCCTGTTGTCTCCCCACCGCTGCTGCTTATGTCCCAGGCTCCAGAGAGCTGATGGAGGTAGAAGACGCAGAGGTGCTCCTGTCCAGGGAGCCAGCTTGCCCACTGGGGATTACCCGCCATTGCAAGACACAGGTGTCTTTCCCACCCAGGGAGATGAGGTGACTGTCATTGTGAGTGAAACACACGTTGGTCACATGACTCCCATGGCCCTCATACTTGTGACTCGGGGCCTGGGAATGAAGCATTAGAAAATTCTTCTTGTTTCTTTGTGATTGTTCTGAATAACATTTTTTTGACAGCATATTCAAATATGGGATAGCCACATTCCTGGCCAAATGACATAACCTTAATTCCATTCAGGAAGTAGACATACAAATGAAGTTTGGCTAAATAAATTTGCTTCATGTAAAAGTTCCTGTTAAGAACAAACAGTAAACTATTAAAATAACTGGCAGTTCCCAACAATAAATGACCATTATAGTAAAATTCAATAAGAGAAGCATAAAATGCTTCCTTGAGTTTCTTAAATGGAGTTTTGGAATGTGGTTCTGCAGTATTTTTATTTATTTTTTAAAGCAGCAATTTCTGTCAATTTTAATTGAGGATATGAACAGGCATTGCTGTTATACCCTATAAATGTGCTAAATCTAAACAATCCCATGAAATATCCCCCCTTATCCCTTAGGGTTAAAAATGTAAATTCCCAAAACTGACCTTGGGTTTGGGACAGGGATACTGGAAGAGGTGGACCTTGCAGAAGTCGTCAGCCACGGCTACGACTCTCTCGGTGTGGGAGCGACACAGGGCGTTTATATCCGTGCCGTCTGAACCTTCCAGCCATACCCCTGAGAGGGAAGACATGCCCTTTAACCTTTCACCTGTCACACATTCATATGCAGAGCGACCTAAACCCATGTAGGATGGTACCTTATTCTGGGAGAAGAAATCATCATATATTTTTCAATAATAAAACTAGACTTTATGTACTGTTAAATATAAACAGACATGTATCTACTCAAGGGTCTGACTCCGGCGCTATTTTCTGACCCATGACGTGGAAGCCCAGCACGCAGGTATAGGATGCCCACTCGCGGTCTTTGCTCTCGAAGCGGTTCCTCAACAACTTGCAGCCTCCGGCCACATCCCCTGGGCCACAAAAACAAAGGTCAATAGGGCCCTGGGCTCCATTCATTCTCCTTTGCTTCTGATCGAAACCCATCCCATCAATGTTTTCTGTATTTCCATCTTTATGGGGACTTCTAAGAACCGATAACTTGTAACACTAGTGCAAGAAAACTCAAAACCAGATAAAATGATTTTGAAAAAAAACATATTTGTGCTTTCTTTTAAAGTAAAATCACATGATGAATCTTACTGTCCTGACAATGTATACATTCCAAAAGTTATTATCTTAGTGAGGAAGTCAGAATCACTTAGCCACACTCACAGTAAAGGATCTCATAGTCCCCCGAGTTGGACATGATGTATTTTCCATCTTTGGACCAGTCAAGATGAGTAATGAAACTGGAATGACCCTAGGAAGACAGGCAGGCAGGAAAATGTGGGAATGGACCCATATCACAGTATCAGTCACATCTGAAACATGATAGCACTCTTATCACCAGGCGCTATGCTCACTGTGCATTTCCCAAAGCGTGTGTAGCGCCGTCCACTGTCTGTGACACTGTATATGTAGATGAAATTGTCATGGGAACCAACGGCTAAAAAGCTTCCATCTGAAACAGAGGTTACAGACCCAGGTCAAGAGGCAAAACTTTTTTTTAATCAAGCAGTACGAAAGGACTGACGACAGTGCTGTGTTTTCACTATGATTTTAACAACCTCAGCAGGGAAGGCTCCTCAGCTCACCTGGAGAGTACCTCATGACGGAGAGCTGCTCGTTACCATCAGTGTAGTCTGACACGAGCTCACGACTCTGCAGGTCCAGAACCACCCACCTGTCATGAGGCAGCACTAACCTCTCAATGCATGTCCCCACTTAGCCCGTTTCTGCATAGAAGACTGGGTAACACACCATTCATATTATCTGCTGACATCTAAATTCTCATCTTTCAAGAAAATTGAAGAAGAGGTGGCCACATCTAAACCTATTTCAAGTAGGAGTTAAAGAAGCATTACGAAGATTCACGCCTGTAACAGGTCTAAGTACAACAACCTGCGGCCGATTTGAGAGCAAAAGGACCCATGTGAATTGAGCACTGTTGGAGGAGTGACATGAAGAGCATCTAACCTTCCAGTATTCAGGCCCACCGACACCACTGTACCATTGGGGCAGAAATCTGCACACAGGCCAGACTCCTGTAAAGACACAGGGGTGACAGCGAGTGAGAAAAGGGAGGGTGGTGGATTCTAGGCTTTGACTGTACGAGCAGATCCAGAGGGCAGTATCTGGTGGGATCTGACCTCCAGTGTTGTGCACCAGTCTAGTGTGTGCTCCTCCCCGTTCCAGAGGCACACTTGACGGTCATGACCACAGGTGAGGAAGATGTTCTGGGAGGGGTGGGTGGCCAGCCCCCACAGCTCGTCCACATGACCCTGTAAAACCAGAGGAGCACTCGCTCAGACCACCCGATCAAGGGCTGAGGCGCATTTCACATTGACAGCCCTCAGAGCTTCCATTAAAGTCTAACACATAAAAAACATTATTGCAAAAATCTGAATATAACCTGCTATTTTATTCTCCTCAGAGCTGACCCTGCATGTTATATAGAGGTGTACAGTAGGTAATGCATGGATTTTTTCAGGAATGAATTTCAGGAAGACGCAAACAAAAAAATTACCATACATAAACCACTGGGAAAAATCGGAAACAGTGGGGAGAAGAAATTATTCAAATGTTACATCATGTCTCATTGTAGGGGTTTTGGGAACACAGGAAGGTGGGCGTGACAAACACAATCCCGGAGACAGGAACTTCATTTTTAAAAATCAACACTCCTGAAAGACCACACTTGTTAATTTGAACAATGGGCCCACTCCAGAAAGCGGACTTTACAAATCATAAATTCAAAGCTGAATAGTGCTTTGAGACAATTGAAAACCCAAATTCAGGATTTGTCAACACCCGGAACCTCAAACTAACAAATCCGGCTCGGTTTTCACGGAGCACTAGTAATCACTGATTAATGAAATGGTTGATCAGTAAAATAATGTGACAATTTGGGGGTGCTACGTGTCTTGATCGCCCGATTCTCAGCACCACAGCCTATCGCTCCCCTTAATTGGGGCCTGCATTTGACACAACTAGTGTGGAATGTGGGAGGAGCCGTAGCTGATACCCATTGGCAATTAGCCACTCTGAGGCATAAAGGAGGAGGAACGAGAGAGAGAACTTTTGATTGGCAGTGGTATCGATGAGGGAGACCACTGCCCACCAAGGGGCATAAACGGCTCCCTGCTCCACCCGCCTCCACCAAGGTTCCTACAACATAAATGTCATTTTGTCAGGATCGATCTCTACGATCTATTTACTTATGTCTTTACAACTTCCTGTGGATATACCAGTGCCGGTAATATATCAACAAAAATCAGTTTCTCAAAAAATGGCCTTATGGTTAATTCTCTAGCAAATACAGTAATTATACACCATTCTCCTTCCAGCTGCTTATCCCAGACAGGCTCTGGGTTCCAGAGCAGCATCGTGCCCAGGATAGGGGTACATCCTGAGAAGGATGTCAGGCCTTCACAGGGCACGTGCATCCATGCTACAGGCCTGTTAGACACTCCAGTTAGCCCTGCGTGTCTTTAGATTGCTGTAGTCATGGGAAGAATGTACAAACTCATACACAAAGAGCAGAGGCAGGATCAAAACTCACAGCCGTGGAAATGTAAGGAAGCAGTGCAATGTGCTGAGCCACAGTGTGAATGATCTAATCTATGAGAAATCTACAACAACCTTCAAATGATTATATTTAATTTAGTCAGTTACATAAGTGACAATGTATTTAGTCTACATATAAATAGCACTCACTTCACATATGTTGGTTTTCACATTCACATATAACTACCCTGACGTCATACCTGTACGATTGCCACAAAGCCATCTGAAAAGGTGCCTCTCAGGATTGCATTCCGGGTTGTGCCCACTAACAGCTCCTCTCCATCCACATCTGCGATGGTACGCACTGCTCCGAACTTCTCTGGGATCTGCCACATTGTGAGTCATTAACACTTCCATCTCAACGGTAAAGGTATGGCGTCAAATGGGAGGGTGCACACACGTGCATGGAGTCCCTCACCTCACACTCTCTCTCAGGCGCAAGGTCCACGCTCCAGCGGATGACTCTCCTATCTTTCCCCCCACCACTGAGAATGGCGCCGCCCTGCAGGACGCAGAGGGTAAAGACGCTGCCCTCGTGAGCTCGCGTCTGCCTCATGATCTGATATGTTTCTGTGATAGGGAACCAGATAGGAATAGTGATGACAGGTAGCAATTTTATGATTTACAGCTTATAAATGTAAAAGAAAAACAAAATGATTTACAAGTATGCATTAAACTATGTAATTTCTCACATTTTTAAAAATAAATAAACTTCTTTTACATTTTAGTTGAGAGATAATTGTGTTTATATTAATCTGTGGACAGACAGTTTGTCTCTGAGTGTACTCTCCTCAGATTTTCGTTCAATGGATTGACTTTTTGTACACATAGCTCCCTGCCCACAGCTGCCAGTATTCCAGATTCCAGGGAATCTGATAACCTTGTTCAATTCACTGCCCAGGCAGCTTCACACCAAGGCCATGAGTCGTGTCGGATATATGTGGGCAAGTTAAGCGCCATCTGCTGAAGCAACACATCCCCTCCAGTCACGATGGTGACCAAGCTAGTAGAAATATCCTCTGTGAAAAAGCTGGTTTTAAGACCCCCCTCCTTCACTGGCGTGGTCTTACCTTTGGCACCTTTTCCCAAGGTCTTGACATCAGCAGCAGATTTGCCCCATGTCAGAATATTCCCCTCAGAGTCTCCAGTCAAGACGTCCCCTGTCCCACTGAAGACGAAGCACTGGATAAACTTGGGCTTCTTGTATTTCTGGGAAAATGGGTACATACGAACTACAGTGGAAAATGAGACCTTTAACTAGTGATGCCCTAATGGGTATAAAAGGAATGATTCCAAGGAACCATGAAAGACTCTCCCAATAATAGGGAAGGGGCCACTGTATGAAGCTTTCATAGTCCCAGAATTCCTAGTGGGACTTCCACCTTTATGTATTTAAATTCATTTGTGTTTTGTGAGTAACTCCAAAGAACACCATTTTAATTTATTTCTGCTGTTCAGTGATATCTTTAGACTTCCAAAGCTAGAAGGATTATCCCTAAATTTCTCTGAAAAGCGAAAAAGACCCACTAAGTTACCATTCATTTACATATCCACTATGAATTCATCAACTCAGTTCTATTTTGAAATTAATGAATTACTATCTGATGCCACTTTCAGTCCTTCTCACTTGCACATGCAAACACACACATACACACAGAGACACTCACGCCAAAGATGCCTTGTTTCTTGCTCAACGTGCCGCCGCTCAGCATCCAGAAGTAAACATGGGACTTGCCGCAGGTGACGATGCTGTTGCTGTCAGTTGGGCTGAACTCCACCGCAAACACAGCCTCGTTGGTGGTCTGGGGACATAAGCTGACTGTAAGGTGTGCAGAAACACACACTAGGAGGCCAGAAACACCAGCAGGCCTATATGGATGCAAAGGTGCTACAGAGAGACCATAGAGAAGCCGACTGACGCATCTATAAAAATGGAGGGTCCCCGGGGGGCTCTTAAGCATGGCTTGTACTCCCAGTCCGAATCCCGACTGAGTCCAGAGGTACCACAGAGGGATAAGGTCAGTAGCACAAATCCTGAATCAGTCATACGAGACCCTGAACACTTGGATGCCAAGTGGCACCTTGTACAGGTAAACTTCCTGTGTCCCCTGGTTAGGGGAAGCAGGTGGTTTACATTAACTAACCTCTGTGAGGCGTTTAAAAAGAATGGCTGGAATGGAAAGATCCGGCATCATCAGGATGACAGACGGGATGCAAAATTGCAAAGTGCAGAAAGGCCCAGGGCCACAGGGGGTAGGTCACATGGCCCCACCCCCAGCTGCTCCCAGCATGCACTGTGGCACGAATCTTGGCTTAAATCCTACCCAAGAGGAACACGACAAAAAAGTTCTCAGCCCCTGCAGGGATTGAGGATGTATGATGTTCCTTTAACAGCCACGTCCGCAGTATGTGTGTATGCTTCTTCAGAGTATATTTTACTTTTACCAAGAAAAATATTACATCATCTCCCCTCTCCCCCAGCACCACAGGATGCAAATATGCTGTATAAATATTTACATGGTTGTCCTGACAACCTAGTGAAAATTGCTTTTAGGAACGACTTTCAGTAAATGTTTTAATCCAGAATAATGGTCCTCTTTACAGGGAGTATTGCCATCTTCTTAAACATATTTTCTTCTGATTTGTAAACTAATGGTATAGAGTCAAAACTCTAAGAGCAGCTGACATATTCAAGCACTTGATGTGCTTAATGTCTAGTGAAGTAGTAATGTACAGTGAAACTGAAGAAGAAAAATACAAGTTCTACTGTGATCTCCAAATGAAAAGAGCTACAAGCTGTACCATGATCTTCACATGAAGACAGGTTCTACCGTGATCTCCACTTGAAGTGAGCTACAAGCTCTACTGTACTCTCCACATGAAAAGAGCTACAAGCTCTACCGTGATCTCCATGTGAAGAAAGCTACAGGCTCTACCGTGATCTCCACATGAAGAAAGCTACAAGCTCTACTGTAATCTCAACATGAAAAGAGCTACAAGCTCTACCTTCATCTCCGTATGCTTGGTCCACCTGGCGCAGTCCCACACTGACAGCATGTGCTCGTTTGAGTCATCTATTACACACAGGAATGCTCCCGAGTCCTTCCAAAAATGAATGCAGCAGAAAGACAGAACAAGAGAATATGGTTTCAGTACAATTGGCTGCCTGCCACTTTTTGCCAAAGGTCATGGTATTTCTAACATTCCAGAACATATGAGATGTCACATTGCCTCAGACACTACAGTGATACCGTCTCAGTTAGAGGCAGACTGGAGTAGCACCTCTCTGGAACAGGATGTATTATCTGACATTTGTAATATCTCCCAGAATGCTCAGTATGATGATTTCAGATGAAAATTCAAGATTTGTGACAAATTTGAACACAAGTTCTTTGTGTTTCGGTTGAATTGACCCCACTTTCACCATCCCGCTTTTTAGTGTCTGATGAGCTAATCTTTTGACCGTCAGAGTCATGAAACAAGTTTAAATTAAACGGGCAGGTTCAGGACCCGTGACCTCTGTATCCATTGGCCATGTTCCTGCAGGTACTCACGCTATGGGAGAAGGCCACAGAACCCACTCCTCGTTCAAAACTGCCCACACCAATCTGCTGAAGGGTGACCAGGGTGCTGGAGTTCCAAATGTGTACAAGAGGCTGCAGAGGCTGGGGGGGCACAGGTGGGACATGGGGACAACACACAGAGATACAGGAAATACATGGAAACAGGCAGTGTCACGGTACAGCGTCACAGTACAGAGTCTTAGCCCCTCCCCTATCTTAGATCAGGATGTACAATGTACCACTTCATGGTGCCTTGAGCCACTCATTTCAAACTGATTCTCTTCAAAACTCTACCCTCTTAAAAATTTTGAGATCAAGCACATCATATATGAACAGAGTTCATATGTGGGTTCCTCACTCCTGGCGTCCTGTCGGCCATCCCGAATCTCTGCCACACTCACCTTTCCATCCTTGTCCACTCCAGCCATCTGTCCAGAGGCCACACGAACTCTGTCAGGGTGGATGGTGAGGCTGGGGGGGCACACAACAGTAAGGAGGATGATACTTCTGAACAGTGCAGTTGGGTCTCCCTTCTCATAATACTGTCAGCATGACTCACAGGCCTCCAGTGGGATGAAACCATTTTCCCACAGCACTTTAGAGTCTTCAGCAAACATTGGTTCTCCCAACACTGAATTATCCGTCTCATTACAAAGAATGTTAATGGTTCATCTCAGCCTAAATTGGGTCATAATGTCAGAATACAGTAGTATATAATGCAGGGTGCAGGGTGGAGCCAGGTCAAGCCAAGTGGAGCCAGGCCAAATACATCACATGGCGTAGATACTGACCATCGCACACAGTCGGTGTGTTTGAGGTAGTGCCGCTGCGTCCGTTTGTTGATGTGGTAGAGGACCACCACGCAGGCAATGAAGTACACCACCTCTCCCGTCGGCAGCAGGTAAAGGTTTTCTCGACAGTCCCGTCCCCGGTAGCCATAGCTACACACAAGTCAAGGTGTAAGAAGAGGGGGTGGTGCCCAGGACTGGATGACAAGCAGCATAAGAAGCCATGATGGTACGTCCCATGCTACTCTTAGCCCTGCCATGGAACCCAGCAGGGTGGTGCCACAGAAAAGCAAGTGAGAAACAAATATATTTTCTTAAATGAATTCAATTCAACACTAAAAATAAGGCACCAAGTGAATAAATTTGCCCATCAGAATTGGGCCTCAATATGCCAGTTGAAAAAACAAACAAGGGCATAACCGCAGTAGCCCCATATGCTAAGTTCAAGAAACAAACCTCTCCTCTACCAGCCTTAGACTTTTTGATGAATTTTTTCATTTTCCTGAAAATTACAGCTTCATGCCTCCTCAACACGGGCAAAGGCCTGTCAGAGAGAAGCAGGCCGCTGCTGACGTCTATGACACTGACAAGCCTGGCGACTTCAGTGACTTTCCAGAGTTAGAATCGTACAGCTAAGAACGACGATATCATTTGATATGCTGGAAGACTGACAGATCGGCCACTCCTCTGCTGTTTCATCCCTGCCAAGAATGAAACCCCATTGATCTCTATCTCTGCATGCAAGCCTCACTCACTACTGGGTCCAATTCTGAGCTGCGGATCAAAGGATACACCCAGTCGAGTTCTAACTTCTCAGCCGGAGGCTCCATTCGAAGGTCCTCGTAGTTCTGAATGTTGGAGGGGATGTACATGGTAATCGGTCGCCCGCGGATGAACATCTTAATGGAATGACCTGCCAGATACATCAGACAGTGCATTCAGGATGGAGTGAGTAACAGATTAAAATAAAATAACATCCTGCCTCAAGTCTGTGAAAAATCCTGTTGTTTTCTGGACCCAGTGTTCCTGTGAGGCCTTCTAAGCTCACAGATGTGGTGCCTTTTATAGCTGACAGCATGTTGCAGGTGACATTCTGGTTAGGGTTGGCTAGCATTTGTGGTAATTAATTGGTTACTCAAAATACATCGCCATGACATTTTTACAAAGACTGCCGTGCATCATATTTTGCTTTTACACAATAATTACATTTTGATTTCCACAAATTTGAAGGAGTCTGTTTGTGAAACAGTATAAAAAAGTAATATAGTAGTATTTGCATGTTTTAAAATGAGTATCCTTTGACACTGTTCACAACTACACAATCAGACAAAAACTCAAATTATTGTAATAAAGTGCTTTTGCCAAAGTAAGGATGAATTGTATCACCGGAGCGGTCACAAAAGGTTTCGTTAGCAGTGCATTTTAATTGTGAGATTGTCCAGAAAAATTCATTGTGAATAATTTGTAACAACCAAATGAACAACGTTTAGTCTTGTGACTATTGTCATGTCGGCACCAGCGTTTCAGTGCTCCTGGTCCCGAGAGTACTGACCGGGGTTTCGTGTACCCATTATGTTTCATTTCCCTATTGAGTCTAACTACCCTTGCCCTGATTGCCCTCATGTGTCCCACCTGATTCTTGAATATATAAGTTTGTATTTTCACTTATGTGAGTACTGTATGTTAATCCTCCAGCCTGTTCGTAGTGTCCTCTGAACCTGGCCCATTTGGTTTTTCTTTTCATGGCCCTCCTTTCATAACCTTTGTCTTGCTTTGCTTCCTTGTGTTTACCTTCTTGATCAGGGGTGGCCAACCAGTCCCAGCATTAAGAGCCAAAAAAAACCCACACTATTTCAAAGAGCCGCTCAACAAATGGATGCAGCAACACATGCCTAATGTATTCAGCTGTAGCCACTCAGATCAACTTTTTCACGTGTCAGTAAGAACAGAGTGATATTTTGACTTCAGATGTTTTAGTTTAGAAAAAACAGATTCACAGGCATAAGTTGAACATTGTTTGACATTGGGATATCTGTCTGTGGGCACAGTTTTTCAAAACTCTGTGGTTCCTTCTATCAAGAAGACACTTTCAAAGTTCAGTGCCTTTGGGAAACTCCTGCGCCATGTTAGCATGGAGTGATGTGAAATGGCGCTCCAGGTTTGAAGCTTTAAAATGTGAAAGTGAAGTCTGGCATACCAAACAGAAGTGTTTCCCATTTCATTCCACAGAAAAGTACAATTACTGACTTTCAAGTAAGAATGTCCTGTGCTCCTCTTCATATTTGCGCTTAGCTTTACAATTTCCTGATATTGCCATCTCCATTATACATTAAGGGTAGGATAACCGGTTTATATAAACAGAGCGCAAAGCCGTGTCATCAAACAATTTCAGCCAATATCTCAACACCTGACTCTGCCATGGTGATTCAGTCAAGCTAACTTGGCTAACAAACTTCTGCGTATGCGCGTGACTTTTCTATCAGTCTCATGATGACAAAATTATGTTTTATTACAAATACTGGCAATTTTATTGGCAATATTGTCAAATATTCGAATGCATTTGGACTTATCGCTCCGGCTCCGTCCGAAATCCTTCCGCTCCCACTCTGTGCTCGTTGTACTCACATGCCCTGCAGAGCCGCATTGGAGCCGGCAAAGAGCCACACGTAGCTCACGAGCCACAGGTTCGCCACCCCTTTTCTTGATTATCCCTAGTTTTCAGCCCGGTGGTTGTGTTTAATCCTTTTTATAAAGCCGTTTTCACTTGCACTCGCATCTGTGCCTCACTTGTTCATTGGCCCTGCACCCTATATCTCGTGACTACAGTGACAACTATACAATGGATACTGCTTACCCTGGCCATATGTTCCTCTTCTAGATCCTAGAAAAAAGATCACAATGACCATTCAGTTTAAATTTATGCACAGAAACTAAGCAAACATTGACAATCAACTATTTAATTCAGAACTCTTTTTTTTTGGGTCAATTATCATCCTAAAAAAACAAAATACATTCTGGCACAATTAATTCACTGGATCACTTCATAGATGACACAACATTCTTGGGCATGGATGTGTGATACATATCAAAAAAATGTGTGGAGGAGGGAAGTAAATTCCAAGCCTTTACAAACTACTAAGACATCAAAACACCACTATGTACAGCTCAAAATGGACACTGATCATTAGAACATAAAGAATGACCCCTAATATTGTATGATGTCATCCTTGCACAAAAATAACTGAAGCACTGTATTTTTCATGCATGTAAAGCTATGGAACCCTGTTAGAACTGATTCAGCAGTACAATTTGACAAATCCGTGACAATCTGATAAGGCCAAAACTGAGAAAACACACAAGTACCACTGTTTTTCAAAATCAATGAACCTGAGTACCTAAATGTTCCATGTTCTTGCAAGTTGCATAGTCAGAACTCAAAACTGTTATCTTTGGAGTAACAGCAAAGCCACTCAAAATACACAGTCATCCATCATCATTATGGAACATGTGGTATGGGGCAGGTCTTAGTAATATATAATAAGTGGCCTTTTTCTAAATAAAGTGCTGGGTCTAAGTTCCCTGATACAAGTCAATGATTCTGACGCTACACATGATTCTGAGACTACATGTAATTTTACTGGTGCTTGTGATTTTACCATAGCACATGATTTTACCACAGCACATGATTCTCTCGCTGGACATGATTTTACCACAGCACATGATTCTCCCACTGCACAAGATTCTTATGGTACACATGATTCTACCACAGCACATGATTCTCCCGGAACACATGATTCTACCACTTAAAACACTGATTCTACAATCGATGTTTTAAATGCCCTCTTGGCTTCCAAATCTCAACAATGGCAATGATAATACTCATAATATAGGTGACATTTCAGACTGGAAATGTACACAGCTTCGTAAGTAGCTTTAGACTTATCGTCATCCTAAGACAAACAAACTACTATGTCCAGTTATGAGAAAAGGCTAGTGGGCCCTATAGAGTATCTGGATTTCTGCATGAATGACTCCTAAAATGTGATCTTATCATCATCAAAGTTATAATAAATAAGGTCTTAATAAAATACATACACAAAATGATATATGTATTATACCATTTATTTAATAAAAAATGGCTTAAGATTAAACAGTTGAGGTCATTAATGTAAAAAATTTGTTATACTAAAGTGTTCAAATTCTTTGTCTCAGCCAAATATGCAAGATGTACAAAGACATCCTCTAAAAGTAAGAAATGAATATGATTCCGGCTGAAAGCTACACTTAAACACAAAAAAAATCAATTACCTGAGTTGGAAAGGAGATCCTTTGCACGGCTGGAAGTAAAGAGATGGACAGGTACTTAATGTTACTGGGGAACATGAAATTTTGTACCTTCACCCAGAGTGAAAAGCAGCTCAAGTGACATGTCCAGTGTAAACCTGATTTAAGAAAAAAATCCTCTCTGTTCTCAACACCTGGGGGGTATTCCACGAAGCGAGCTAACCTCATAAGCCAGGCTTATTTCAACAATTCTGGCTAACTTTCCCCAAATTTGGTTCCACAAACGAGGCTAACGTTAAGCGCCACTTAGTTACTATGGCAACATATGCTTTTGGACAAGCCTGCTCCATGTCAGGCTAGTTGTGAAGCTTAGGTTAGCTTGGTGAATACGATTGGACAAACCGCGTGACGTCTTACAGCACGTTATTCCGTTGGGCTGGGAATATTCTGCCGCTGTTATCTCTCTCTCTCAATAATTACTGATTGCATGCAGGCGACTTCAGCTGCTCATACTGTATAAAATGAAAATGAATGCATTAAAGTCTTTTACATGAACAACCATGGCGTGCCCGTTTATTCATAATCCAGTTGATGAGGGAGTGCAGATCATTCGTAGAGTTTTCAGGCCACAAGTTCCATGAGTGTTTCATCCCAGGATACAGTAGATCCCTTGGATTTTCCAATGAATATTTATACGAGCGCTATAGATTTAGTAGACGCAGTGTTGAATATTTGTGTAAATTACTGAAACCTTACATTTCTAATCATACTTGTCTAAAGCCCTTACAGTTTCACAGTCTTTGTGTATCGCTCTGCGGTTCTTTGCCAGTGGCTCATTTCTTTACAGTGTTGGGGATGCAGAACATCTACGCAAAGCTACAGTGTGCTGTGAA